>ML336594.1:0-29832 GCA_005239505.1 Nicotiana paniculata | reverse complement strand
ACTACAAAGTAATGAAGAAAATCTGTACAAATTGATGTCTTGCCGTCCGAATCTCTTCTAATCCCTTGTAGTTGTATTTAGGAGTCTATTTATAATTTTAGGGCGAACCCTAACCGTGTAGGAGACTTCTATTTCAACCGGGAAACACTTAAACTCGTCAAAACTCGGATTTGGCCGAACTGGGAACCCCGGGAGTTTGGACCGAAAGGCCTGGCTAACGCCAGGCTAGGGCTGGTGTTTCAACCCTAAGTCCTGGCTATCGTCCGGGTGTCTCCTTTCGCGTATTTTTCGACGTATTTGCATCCCTTTAGCTCCGTTTCCATCTCCAATTCACCTACACATGAAATAAACTCCATTAAGCACATAACAAGTGTATTTTTATCATTAATGCACCTCAAATGTAAGGTATATCACATGTTAAACTATGCAATTTAGTCTCGCATCACCAAGTAATAGATTTTTCACTTTGCACTTCTTGGCCTTTAGATGAGCAATGTAATTTTTGCTTTTTGGAACAACAAATTCAAGAATATAGATACTCTCATACTCACCATTTGACTTCCTCATAGTCTCAGATGAATCGATTACTACCTTACTATCTAAACACAATGTGAAAAAATGATTGGAATGAGGTCTAATGTGCCCTAACTCATGAATTTTACTACTATTTGCATCCCCATATTTACATACACACAAGTCTCTCAAAGTAATGTTATCTACTCCCTCATATGACTCTATATCACTCTTCCCAATATTGGTATCCTCAAGAAAAACATGGTCCAGTGATTGGTATTCTTGTTTTAGCTCCTCAATTTGGTCTAGAAGATTTTTTTCAGCTTCACACAACTCATTATTAAATTATTGGGCGTTACACGCATCAAACTTTGCACTCAAATTTGCATCTAAGTTATGCAAAACCAAGCCAAACCTATCAATTTGTTGTGCAAGTTCAACTCTCTCCTTAGACCAGTCATTCACCAATTTTGTTAGAAGATAACGTCGTTTCTCGTATTCCCTTAATCGTGAATATTCTTCCCAATACCAACATTTACTCCCATATTCAAATTCAGACCTCCCAGAGTTCAGATCATGACAAGCCCAAAAGGACGGTCCACAAAAGTTTTCTGTCAACCAAGCGTCTTCATCAATAACCTTACCTTCGGATATTTCATCCCCAAATGTCATGTTGAGAGACCTAGAAACACACTAAGAGAAAGATCAAAACTGTTACAAAAATAAAAATACTTACAAAAAGAGAAGGGAAAAAAAATCAAAACTTGTAAAGATAAAAGTAAAAGTCTAATATAGAAAAATAGTTAATTTCTAAGTCCCCGGAAACGGCGCAAAAAACTTGTTGCGACCAAACACACACACGCAAGTATACGCGATCGTCAAGTAATAAAGTGACTAAAAGTCGGATGTCGAACCCACGAGGACTTGTGATTAACTATTAACTAAATTAGACTATCCTAATTATCTAAACAAGAATTAAACCTAATAATATTTGATTCTAAACTAATTAAAATAAAGAAAACAAATAGTGAACTTTGAACAAGGGAAAAACAGATTTTTATGATATCAATGTAATGAAAACGATCTAGGGTTATGGGCTATCTAACAATCGTATTGTATTCTTCAATTGAATCAACTAATTAGTTATCTGGTTTATTGGTTAACAGAGTTAATATTGCTCATAAGAATCTGTCGAGTTCTTACTCGCCTATTCAAGCTAACCTAACGCGGATATGTTATGGAGTTAGAATCAACAAGAACACATATATAATTATTGTAAATTAACCAAGAAAGGAAATTAGGTATATGTCTATCCTAACCGCGAATCTGTTCCCCGATGCCCAGGTTCAAGAACTTGCTCTACTCAATCCTATATGCAATCTAGAATTCTCACTTTCGAGTTCAACTCTAGATTCGTAGATAGTATTCAATTGGTGATCAAGCAATCAAATAATTAAGCGCAAGATTGAATAAATAAACCAATGCGATAAACTAAGAAATCAAAATCAATATTCGAATAACAATATTCATGAAAGAACCACAACCCTAGAGCGTGAAGTTTAGCTCCACATAGACATGGTAACAAAACAACAAATCATACAAAGAAACATAAAAAATACAAAGTTTGATGGAAGAAAGATGTAACTTGATGAATTCCGGACTCCACGGCGGCTCTGTGCATGTGTATTCCTCTCAAAAACGTCCTCCCCTCTCAAAATCTCCCTTTTCTCCTCAAAATTGAGTTTAGACTTGCTTTTATACGTGTTGGGTAGGTCTAGGGTCGAGTTAACCGAGTCCCTAACAAAGTAGGAGAAATTCCCGTCATTGGCGCCCTGAGTAGCATCGGGCGCCCACCAGGGCACTGTGTTGAAAATCCATTCTGCCTCCAGCGCTACAGGTGGCGCCCAAAAATTGATTTCTCCCGTTTTGTGTGTTCCAGCTCTAGTTTTGTGCTTTTCGTCCCCAATTAATCCCAAATCATTCCTACACATAAAAATACCACAAATCAATATAAATCATCACAATTAACATCTAAAACTCACGAAACAAAAGTAAAATATGAGGTGATATACATGAAAATATATATACTTTAAGCTAAACATCAACACCCCACACTTAGATTCTTGCTCGTCCTCGATCACTGGGACAAAATACTACCCTCCAACACGTGATTAACACTATGAAAGAGGACTTCACAATTAATTCAATCAACACCCTACCTTTTGAATATAATCGATATTGACAATTAAGCATGAACACACAATTTTTACATTCTGCCCGCTTTTAAATAGCCCAAGTATACTCAATATTATTCAAGGAACTCAAAAAACTCAAGCAACCCCTCCACAACCACCTTACCTCAAAAGATGACTCGTTATCACTAAGCATCCTCAACTCACACACTCACCCAACACAAGAAAGAATACAACATCACCAATCCGTCATGAGACCAAGTGCCCTCACCACAAGAAAAAGAGTGAATATCAAGGTAGTACACACATTAAAATATGTCATTGAACATTAATTAAGGACATCACACAATTGAACAAAATTCACTCACTCTCACCAAGAATTCATGTGCATCCCGTGGTCGTACCATAAGCTTGCCCGTAGTGTACATCTCTACTAATCCAAGCTAGCCAAATCTAGGATCAATTAGGACTTTAAAGTTGTAATGTAGGCTAATGGATGAGTAGGATATATTTAGGAATAGGGACTACCCTTCCTAAGCACTTTAATACACTACACTTGAAAATCGAGCTCAATTTCTTCTCAATCCATACACTTGTCATTCATCATATATAACATAGCCCTCTTCTCCATTAACCACCTCTATGGTTTCACTAGCATGAATGAGAATGATTAGGAGATGTGTGTCTTTCTACATTATTTGAACTTTTATTTGTTTTTTTTTTCATTCCCCCCCCCCCCCATAATTTTAGTGCACCTTACGGGCCCTTCCATGGTTCCACTCAAAAGCAACCCATACTTATTCCTTTCTTACTTCTTCTAGCGCTCATTTCACAATTAAAGTGCTTTAAGAGGTAAAATGATCAAAACTATTTAAATTAAGAACAAAAGGATATAGGCTTGTAATGTGGTTGTCAACGAAACGGTCTATAAGCTCAAAGGGCTAGCAACGGGAAAATTTTATTTTATCAGTGACAAGCACTTTTACGATCAAGAAAGAAACTCCTATGTCATCTCCTAGAATAGTATAACTTAATGATTTTACATCAATAACACACGGGGCAGATTCTAGACTACACCGGATAGCACAAAATATCAACAATCCTTACACACACATGGCACTTGACTCACTCAAGACGGTTCTGTGTGACTCTCAAGTCAAGCAAGCATAACAAGTTGAGAATTTTTAAGCAACAATGCACTAGGTAGCATACATGTCAATCAACTGAGAAAGAGGCGTCAAATAGTAGGCTACTTAATTTACTTGGGCATTACAATTCAAATCATATATGCAGGAAGACAGAGCGTATGCCATAACTTAACTAGCCAACACCAACCATGTCAATAGGTATCTTAGAGCACCTCAAGTTTCTTCCTTTACCTACTCCGAAAAAAAAAGAAAAAAAAAACTAGAATACCCGGTTCGAGCTACACCCTTGGAAAAGAACCGATGTCGAAAGAAAAACCAAGGGATACTACCTAACTACCTAAAAACAATAAAAAAATCTTTTTGTATTTTTAAATTGGACTTCATCCCTCAAGAAAATTGTCCAACAGATCCATCGTCGGGAAAAGTCCATTTTTTAAAATTTTTTTTTTTTACAAAAGCTACTACACTTAAGAACGAGTACTACAACTAAGCTAAAATAACGAAGAAACTCACCCAAACAATCTCCTCACCCCACACTTAACATTTTACAGTGCACCCTATAAATAATAAGAGGGTAGAAGAGACTCCCTGGTAGGCCGAAGGCCGAATCACTAGCGGCTCACGAGGTACTCAGACTTCCCCCAGGCATAGTCCTTTGTGTGGGCACCCCACACTTAGTCTTCACCGTCTAGCTCGATTTTGAACTCTTCCATTGACTTTGTTCCCTATGCTCATAATCCTACAAACGAAAATAAATACTAAAAAATAGAATAAAATAAAATAAAATAAAAAATTAAACAAAGATAAAAAAAAGCAGTAAAGCTGTGTTGCCTCCCAACAAGCGCCTGATTTAACGTCGCGGCACGATTTGAACCACTTTTTGCCTCCACTTGAACTTATGAATTGTACTCCTAACATGACATCCAGTCTGTGGCTATGCTCCTTTGGTGAGGCTACAAAGATAACCAGACCAAGTAATAAATTTTTCACTTTGCACTTTTCGGCCTTTAGATGAGCAATGTAATTTTTGATTTTTGGCACAATAAATTCAAGAATATAGACACTCTCATACTCACCCTTTGACTCCCTCGTAGGCTCAGATGGCTCGATTACTATCTTACTATCTGAACGCAATGTGGAAAAATGATTGGAATGAGGTCTAATGTGCCCTAACTCATGAATTTTCCTACTATTTGCATCCCCATATTTACATACACACAAGTCTCTCAAAGTAATGTTATATACTCCCTCATATGACTCTATATCACTCTTCTCAATATTGGCATCCTCAAGAAAAATATGGTCTAGTGATTGCTATTCTTGTTTTAGCTCCTCATTTTGGTCTAGAAGATTTTTTCCAGCTTCACACAACTCATTATTTAATTGTTGGGTGTTACACGCATCAACCTTTGCACTCAAATTTGCATCTAAGTTACGCACAACCAAGCCAAACCTGTCAAATTCTTCTGCAAGTTCAACTCTCTCCTTAGACCAGTCATTCATCAATTTTCTTAGAAGATAACGTCGTTCCTCGTATTCCCTTAATCGTGAATATTCTTCCCAATACCAACCCTTACTCCCATATTCAAATTCAGACCTCCCAGAGTTTAGATCATGACAAGCGCAAAAGGACGGTCCATAAAAGTTTTCTGTCAATCAAGCATCTTCATCAATAACCTTACCTTCGGATATTTCATCCCCAGATGTCATGTTGAGAGAACTAGAAACACACTAAGAGAAAGATCAAAATTGTTATAAAAATAAAAATATTTACAAAAAGAGAAGGAAAAAAAATCAAAACATGTAAAGACAAAAGTAAAAGTCTAATATAGAAAATAGTTAATTTCTAAGTCTCCGACAATAGCGCCAAAAACTCGTTGCCAAACCAAACACACCCACGCAAGTATACGCGGTCGTCAAGTAATAAAGTGACTAAAAGTCGGATGTCGAACCCACAAGTACTTGTGATTAATTATTAACTAAATTAGACTATCCTAATTATCTAAACAAAAATTAAACCTAATAATATTTGATTCTAAACTAATTAAAATAAAGAAAACAAATAGTGAACTCTGTACAAGGGAAAAACAGATTTTTATGATATCAATGTAATGAAAACGATCTAGGGTTATGGGTTATCTAACAATCGTATTGTATTCTTCAATTGAATTAACTAATTAATTTATCTGGTTTATTGGTTAACAGAGTTAATATTGCTCATAAGATTCTGTCGAGTTATTACTCGCCTATTCAAGCTAACCTAACGCGTATATGTCTATGGAGTTAGAATCAACAAGAACGTATTTATAATTCCTGTAAATTAACCAAGCAAGGCAATTAGGTATATGTCTATCATAACCGCGAATCCGTTCCCGATGCCCAGGTTCAAGAACTTGCTCTACTCAATCCTATATGCAATCTAGAATTCCCACTTTCGAGTTCAACTCTAGATTCGTAGATAGTATTCAATTGGTGATCAAGCAATCAAATAATTAAGCGCAAGATTGAATAAATAAACCAATGAAATAAACTAAGAAATCAAAATCAATATTCGAATAATAATATTCATGAAAGAACCACAACCCTAGAGCGTGAATTTTAGCTCCACATAGACATGGTAGCAAAACAACAAATCATACAAAGAAACATAAAAACTACAAAGTTTGATGGAAGAAAGATGGAACTTGATGAATTCCGGCCTCCACGGCGGCTCTGTGCTTGTGTATTCCTCTAAAAAATGTCCTCCCCTCTCAAAATTCCCTTTTCTCCTCAAAATTGAGTTTAGACTTGCTTTTATACGTGTTGGGTAGGTCTAGGGTCGCGTTAACCGAGTCCCGAATAAAGTAGGAGAAATTCCCGTCATTGGCGCCCTGAGTAGCTCCGGGCGCCCACCAGGGCGCTGTATTGAAAATCCATTCTGCCTCCAGTGCCACAGGTGGCGCCCAAAAATTGATTTCTCCCGTTTTGTGTGTTTCGGCTCTTATTTTGTGCGTTTCGTCCCCAATTGCTCCCAAATCATTCTTACATATAAAAACACCACAAATCAATATAAATCATCACAATTAACATCTAAAACTCACAAAACAAAAGTAAAATATGAGATGATATACATGAAAATATATATACTTTAAGCTACACATCAAGACATAATATTTTTTATGGAACATATCTTTTATGATGTTATTTTATAATTTTGTTACGTATAGCGAGATACAAAAGTGTACACATACATATAACTTAATGGGAATTAGGTATTGATTTAGACTATCAACCAGTCAATAATCAATACTGCAAGGAATCTCATTGTCATATGTTTGACTTCTTAATTATTAGTAGGTCTAGGTTTATTTTATCAAGACATATATAGTTTACCAAAAATATGCTTAAGCGATATACACATGCTTGCATTTATACCAAGTTCTGTGTCTTATTATCATTTGATTAGCCTTTAATTTGCATTACTCTCCCAAAGGTTAAATTAACTCAGACAAAAATCCAGTTCACGTTATCGTTAAACCAGAATTTAACTTCATCCATCTAGGGGACTTTAGTACATAAATAAATAATTGAAAAAATCCAAAATTGATAAACAAAATTAATTATTTATCCGGATAAATTAAAGTAGTTAGATAGTAAATGAATGGAGGCAGGTTCAACACAATGAGCCTAATATAACTCTAAAAGCTAACTCAACGGGTAAGAATTGTCCAAAATCATATAAAAAAACCATCTCATCCTTAAAGAGCCGAGTGAGAACTCAACACTATTATTATTTAGTTAATTAATTTATGGAAAAGCCGAGTGCAAGTAAATACTTTCTGAAACCGTGAGCAATAATAGTATTGAGTATTGAGTAAATACAAGTAGAGTATAGAGTTGTTGACAAGAGAGGAAATGTGAAAAGAAGTAAAGTATTTATTTCATTCATCATTATTTGGTTGAGGAAGCAAACACTCCTTATTTGCAGTTTTACAGTTAGCACCGTCCATTTAATCGGTGACTGCCACCTCGTTACTTATACATATCTATACCTATGGGAGAAAATAAAAGGAAATAGCAAGATAACATTATTTTTTATTTTTATCCATAATGGACCCGCTTATTCTGTGGTTTAAAAATTATAATTACTCCAAAAAGAGAGAAAATTTAATCAGCTCCTAGTTGTTCAATACTAAAACTTTGTAATTCTACTGAAAACGGACTTAGTTTAGTAATTATATTATATATACAGCTTCACTTTTCATATATAGGAGGTAAGTTAGAAGTATATTTCGTGATAGATTTCATTAAAATTTCGCACTGTCCCACAAGTTTGGAATACTTTATGAATGGAGATATTAATAAATGCATGGATCTAGAATTGAAGTTGATTGACACAATTCCTACTTGTAGTGTTTGAGCCTAATTTCTGTTTAATCTACAGCTCTGTTAAACATTATTTTTAAATAAATGCAGATAGAAAAAGTTTTAAAAAATAAGAATAGAACTATGACCTGCCGCTGCCGGCCTAATGAAACGACAATATCTTTTATATTTTTATTTTTTACGTTAAGTGAAATATATCGCAATTCTTCGAGAAGAAGGAAAACATATATTCGTAGCTTAAGAGGGTGATATTAATTACACAAAACAACAAAAGGTGGTAAATTGTTTTTGAAATTTATGTTTGAATTTTTTATTTACTCTGTCTTCCCCTCATTCTTTTCCTCGCAAGTGATGCAACGGCGTCAAGGAAAGTGCTCTTGCTTGTCCTTTCAATTAATTTGATTGAATATTGGGTCCACGAAGATGGAGACTAGTGAACACAAAGTATCTTCAACTAAGGTGGGGCATATATATTGACATTTATTATATACAAAAATACTATATCTTGTCAAATTGGAAGATCTTATATATTTATAGAGTTCTTTTGACAAACGAAAAGAAGGGATATACATAGAAAATCGATAAATCGTACATACTCGATAATTCAAGTTAAATTGGAAAAAAAAATCGATGTAATTTGGTTTGATATGATTTGGTATTGAAAAATAAATTCCATCATAATTGGTTTGGTTTTAACTAAGAAAAGTCCAACCGAATCCAAACCAACACGATAGTAGATTTATATAAATATTTATTGTAATGTAATTTATAAATATTTCTTAAACTCTTTCACAATTTTATCTTTTAATATATTATTTCAAGTTTCGACTTAACACTCTTGAATGGTAAATAAATTTTATAGCCCATAAAAGTAGTAACTCAAACAAAGTTCAAATCAATACTAAATACGATAATATTGGATAATTATTTTAGTTTTACATTGGTATGCATAAATTAGTTTATCTTTTACTTTAGTGCTTAATTAGTTATATCATTAATATTAGTACTTATTAGCTATACTTATTTTAGCATGATCTATATAATATTTTTAGATTATGTTAATTTTCATTATGACTTATTAATCAACAATATTTGTTTTATGTAATTTTATTAATTTATTTTTATTTTTGAATATTTTAGTATAATGCTATGACTTAAGAAATATTTGGAGTACATGCTACATATTTACGCTATGAAGACTTTACCGGAAAAAATTCGAAAAACCCAAGAAAAATCGAGATTGAAAAACCCGACTTTGTTGGTTTGATTTAGTTTATAAATTTAAAAATCCGACACCATTGATTTGATCTAATAATTGAATAAAGAACCAACCAGACCTATGTACACTCCTAACGAAAAGTATGAGAATCCATCTTCCAATAATTACTAGATTTTATAAATTAGTATGTTCACATAATTTTATGGAGGGTGAATGCATAGATAGTCATTTTAACTTGTAACTGTCAAGTAGACATTTTAATATATTATCTGAAGTTGTGGTGGCAAAATGGTTAAAAGAAAATAGTTATTCATTTATATTGTTTATTAAAAAATAAGTTAGATAATAATTTTTTAAAAATAGGTCAAATATAGATAAGAGCCATATTAACCAATGGATAACTTACGGGTTTAACTTTTATATTTTGTAAAGCCTCAAATTGGGAGTTTCTCAAGTTTGGGACAACATAATTCTCCCAAAAAGTGGACATATTCAAGAAGTCATGAATAATATGATTATCTATATTATCTGCCGGTTAACTCGTTTTCTATCCGTATTAAATATGGGTCGGGTCGAATAATTTATCTATTTTTATATTACCCGCTCATATTCGACCCGACCGGACCGTCTGTCACCCCTAGTATTATGAAGTAAATACATTTGAGGAAATAAAAGAAACTTATCTACGGCAACCAAAAGATTCATCTAACTAACTATGTTAGGCTAAACCAATCCAATTAACATAGTGTGATATTATATTCATCTCACGCCATTTAATATTATTGGTACATCTTTTATGTAATTTTCTTTTCTTTTCTACAACTATGATGAATCTTTATTCGCGCTCTTAACAATGTATAATTTTCAAAAGAAGAAGAAGAAGAAGAGAGAGAGAGAAAAGTTGATGATGAAAGTGGAGGAAGCTAGGAGACGAAAAAGGAGTCTAGAAATGGATTAGATCTTGTGTGCAATTTGTTGTACAGTTGGGAGGCACCAACACAACACAAGTAGTGGACTTTTACATGCTATATATGGATAAGATAGTTAATATTCCCAACTAACATAACGACCACCTCCTTTTGGATTTGCCCATTTGTCACTCTTCCCATTTCCTATTTCCTTTCGCATAAACTAATCCATTAACTACAACAATCTGTTACCTATTAAAGGAACCTATTCACGCCCGATTCAACGGTCTAAGAATGAAATAAGTTCTTGTGATTAACTAGCTAGGTTTATCCAGAAAAGGAAATTGTGATTAAATTATTCCACTGATAAATTACTTACTTGACTTTTCATAATTAACTACACAAGGGAGACTCTTATAAACGATTATTACATTGTCTCGAAAACTAGTTTGTGTTCCAAGTGATATTTCCTATGAATAGCTTCTCAAGCTGTCACTAATTGTAGAGATATTAATTTGGGATATAGTACCAGCTAAAATTACATTATAAAATTGAATGCATTGATCTCCAGGTGTTTAAGTTGTACGAAATAGTCCATGTTGTGTATATCAAGTAGTACAATTGCAGATATCACTTCCTTCTCCGTGTTAGAAAAAGAACCTTCATTTGACCAAAAAAAGAAAAAGAACCTTCATTAATACCATGCGCGTAGACGAAAGCTACTATGACTATTTATTTTTCAAGCCATAAAATTCAAATACGTTATCTTTTTCTTTTAATAAACATAAATCACGGCACTAGAGTTTCACCTGAATCTGTGCCATAACATATAGGTATACTATAAGAATAAAGGGAAAAAAGACTGAGTCCAGAATTTAAATGTGATATTTTTGGACAAGTGTGACGTAAATGAATGGAAACAAAAAAGAGTGACTATTTCATCTTTAAAAAATTATAGTGGACTCCACCCGTCACACAAAACGATAAGAACGTAGGTCCCACATCCTAGCAAAGCATTCTATTATTGTTGTTTCACCGCTTCAGACTCAAATTTTCAACTAATCGACTTTCCGAAAAACATAAATCGAGGTATTCCGATTTAGTTTATGTCAAAACTCATATAATAATGCATATTTGTTGTCTTGACTTTGTTTTCGTGTTGTTTTGTATTTTGTTTGCGAAACTAGTATGTAATATTTATCCGGACTAAGATATTAGTGTTCTAAAAAAATATGTAAAAATTGAGAAATTATTATTTTTGTTAATAAAAATGTTAATAAATATCTTTTATTGTTTTATATGTATTTTCGTAAATGTTATGTGATTAAAATGTATTTGTTGTTTATATTTAGTTTAGATTATTTATTTGCTTAAAGACTAGTGCCTTTTTAGCATAGTAAAATGTAGAGCCTTTTAGCGTAGAATCCCTATAGTTTAAGTATCTCTTATACTAATAGATGAAACACAAATTCTGTCCAATTTACAAAAAATAATTATTTAATTTATAAAACAAACACACAAAATTATGAAAATATTAAAATTGACACACATAACAATTCATGATAGGTTGGTGCTACTGGGCCTCAAATATCAAGCCTGCAACCCATAGGTATATACTTTGTCCAATTTACAAAAATTAATTATTTAATTTATAAAACAAATACACAAAGTTATAAAAATATTAAAATTAACACACATAAGAATTCATGATAGCTTGGTGCTACTGGACCTCAAATATAGATCCTAGAACCCATAGGTATATACTCTGCCCAAATAAATAATTAAAAATGAATTATTTAATTTATAAAACAAACACACAAAATTATAAAAATATTGGCACACATAAGAATTCAGGATAGGTTGGTGCTACTGGGACTCAAATATCGAGTCTGGAACCCATAGATATATGCTCTATCTAATTAAATATGATAAAAAATAATTATTTAATTTACAGATCAAACATACAAAATTACGAAAATAATAAAAGTGACACATACAAGAAATCAGGATAGATTGGTACTACTGGACCTCAAATATCGAGCCTGGAATCCATAGATATATATTCTGTCCAATTAAATATGATATAAAATAATTATTTAATTTACAGATCAAACATACAATTAATATTGTTTAATTTACAGTAGATGACGTGGACGTGCCGCCTATGCATCCCGGACCTGTCTCTGATGAGCTATTAGTGTTACAGCGCGATCATAGGTCCGCCTACGCATGTGAGGGAGATCTAGTGGCCCATACTCTCTGCGCTAGGAGAGTGGACGACTTGTGGGATTCTATGAGGGACAGAGTTCTCCATCCACGTGTAGTCCAGCGCCAGCGGGATACGGGCTTCTACAGGATATTTGAGATCGTGCGGCTGCAGCTCGACTGGTCTTTGATCACGACCCTGATAGAGTGGTGGTGACCGGAGATGCACACTTTCCACCTGCCCATTGGCGAGGCCACCATCACGCTGCAGGACGTGGAGGTTTTATATGGGTTGCCCGTTGATGGATTGCCCGTTGCATTGCCTCAGGGCATGAGAGAGATGACACATGGCTAGTATTTAGACATGCTGCTGCAGTTCACTGGCTTCATGCCACAGGATGAGACTGCATACTCAGGGGCCAGTCGTATGAGTTTGATAGCTATTAGATAGCATTTGGAGATATTGCACCCCGACATCACCAGCAAGACATATGATCTACATATTCACCGGTATACGAGGTTGCTGCTGCTCCTTCTGTTTGGTGGGGTCTTGTTGCCGAATACTTCGGGGAACCTAGTCAGCTTGTGATTTCTTCATCATCTTCAGCTGCTAGATGATTTACCCCAGTACAGATGGGGTGTTGCTGTTCTCGCCTACATGTACAGGCATCTGTGCTAGGCGAGCATGGGCACCCAGCATGACGTATGTGGATTTTTGCCGCTTCTACATGTGACAACATATTCGAATACCTCTGTTCATTCCTATCCAATTCTATCTAGTCAAAATTTATCTTAAATTTTACGTCAACTTTGTATGTTAGGTTTGGGCCTGCGAGCGGTTCCTGCAGTTGCAGCCACCTCTACCACCATTACCTCCGGATGTACCACCTCCGTTTCTCCCTCTAGCTAGGAGGTGGGTTCTCCAGAGTGGATATGTACGAGATTGCGGTACTCGGCATAATCTCCCCCTTTGCAGGAATGTGTTGGATATGCTTGAGGGCGCACTACTAATGTGTACCTAAACTTACTTGGTATAGCTTCACATGTGTTGCGCATACTCACGTTTTATGTTGTTATTTGATAGTTCATCTGGACGCCATACAACGACGACTTGATAGGTGGCCTGCCCGATTATTTCTCGGCCGACCGACTGATTTGGAGCACTTCCGTCCTGCTGATGTGCCTCGATATTGTGGAGTATCATGCCACGGAGCGGGTACTTCGACAGTTTGCCCGTTCCTAGTATATACCGAGGGGGCCTACACATTATCATCGGGATGATCGTTCCAGGGTAGACGACGCATATGTAGCATGGCTAGAGGCGCAGGTTCATACTTGGGACCAGTAAACTGACCTGATCCCGCCTTCCCCTTCACTGATCGAGACAGAGACTATTCATCTCTATATGCCCTGGTACCACCGTGTTACCCGACTTTTTGTCGGGAATCCGATTCATCAAGCTGGCGGTCAGTACGTTCCATACGCCGGGCGACACGAGGCCCTGATATGTTTTCTGTTATTATTAATTATAGAACTGTAACTTAGTGAAATATCTGTATTTTATATTTTATACGTTGTGCAGGCTATTGGACTACATATAGTCTACCAGATGGGGATGTAGATGCAGCAGCATGCTGGCGAGGGAGAGGACGATTTGCACGATTACGGCCGGCAGGTTCCAGAGCTGGCCGCCCAGACACTGCAGCGAGCCCGAGAGGGACAGGGCTTGGTACACGACCCTGCTTGTGTGGCACCAGAGCAGTACCAGCGAGGCAGGGGTGTCGCACGAGGTGGGGGTGCCCGACGAGGTAAGGCTTCCCCTCGAGGTAGGGGTGCCCCACGAGGCAGGTGGTTGTCAGCGAGGAGGTGGTCCCCAACAAGGGGGCGTGGAGGCCCCTGTTGATGATGTTGATGCTGATATGCCGGGTAAACTACATGAGCCGCACGAGTATCCCAGCAACATGTCGTCATGCAACTTTGGTATGCAGCTCACTCTAGGGACTTCGCAGGTGACCCCGTCAGGTCCATTATTGATCACGTGCACAGACCTTACGAGAGAGGATTAGGATTCATACTTCCCTGACCCATCGACCGCTGCTAAGGATCGGTCGACCCGAGATTTGGATAGTGGGAGCCAACTGAGTTATGGCTCATCATCACATGAGCAGGTATGGTTTTATTAATATGCGCATTATATTTTTATTTCCCCGTTCCTTCTTTATTTTGATAATACAACACAAACACAAACATAACAACTTAATATAATTTAGATTCAGTACAAATAATGAAAATACATGACACTGGAAACATAAAGATAAAGTAGTACACTCAACACATACATGTCATTGTTTAGTCACTACCGCCCGTTATTTTCTGCTCCAACCACCTAAATTTATCTTCCAGCTTATTTTTCCAATTGTCTCTTTCAGCTTCTCCTTCAACTCCGCCAATTTCTTGTTTATATTATCTTTCATATTCCTACTATGTTAAGGTCAAATTATGAAGAAACTACAAAGATTGTTTGTAGCACTCCTGATTACCGGGATCATCAATCCATACCTCAAAATTATAAAATATTTCGTCGGGAACCCTATAAAAGTTGTTCACACGCATCCAGTAGGGGCGTCCAACTTCACCATCATCCCAACATTCCTTCATCATGCATTTTTTGCCGCACTTGCACCTTGGTACATAAAGGCGTTCAGACATTTGTTAAAGCGAAAAAAAACCTTGCTTTTATGGAAAGTTTTGCTATTGTTTATTCTTAAGCGCAGAAAATAACTAGAATGCGCCCGTTATTTATAGGTAAGGAAACACACATAACGTAGTACTTAACCGCACTATATATATATATATATATATATATATATATATATATATATATATATTCACATAACGTAGTATTTAACCACGCTATATATATTCACATAATGTAGTATTTAACCGCGCTATGCTTTGCATGTAAAAGATTCTATCGGATACAAAATAACTTTTTCTTATGCGGGCAACTTTTCAGTTCGACAAGACAAAGCACATAATGTAGTATTTAACCGCGCTATATATATATATATTAATATAACGCAGTCTTTATCAAAAATCTACTTTTAACTCAACTATTTATGAACTTTATTTATTAACTATATTCATATATTTTTCCATTTTCTAATCCATTACTATTTTGATTACATGAACGGGAGGGAGAAATGCATTATTACTCAACTGGAAAATGTTAATTATCAATAAGATTTAACAACAACGGAAACATAATTTTATTTGATACATCTTCCAACATAAACAAAATAACTACTTATTACAACATAAATTCATTGATAGTTGGACACATTAGAAGAACACCCGCCACGAGCTTGATTACCACCGCCACCCAAACTAGCCGAAGGAAATTTTTGACGGTCGTGTCCTGTTTGCGAGCATATACCACATTTGCGCGCATAAATGGTATCACTAACATCCATTTGGTTCCATATACGCATTCTCTTCTGCACATGTATTCGACGCAAATAGTCCTTGTTACACACCATTTTAAATGGTTCCGGCAGCCAATAATGCTCAGCACCCACTGGCTGCAACTGCCCACTATAGGTGTTTAAGTAAGCGACAACACTATATTGTTTATCAACATATTGAAAGCACCTCATGGCATGTGAGCACGACATGTGGTAGATGGACCATTTCCCACAAGAGCACAACCTTCTAGATTCATTTATGGTATGTATATTATTCCCCCAGTTTTGATGGATAGCGGTGCGAACTTGAAAAACATTTCTGTCGTGATCATACTGCAAAAATGAATGCCAATGTGCTCGCCGCCTGTATTTCTCAAATATCTTCATCGGCACTGGCATAAATTCAACATCCATTTCCATCAATGATGTTACTGTTGCAGCCCTTTCAACAAACCTCTCCGCCATCTGCTTGAACGATATCCGCACAATGGCAGTGGCATGCAATCCTCTTGCCGAATTCAATAACCCATTGAAAGATTCTGATACGTTTGTGGTCAGAATTCCCCATCTTCTTCCACCATCCGCATGCAAAGTCCACTTGTGAAGCTCGTGTCGCATCAACCAATGATAGGCTTTCTCTGTATTGGTAAAAATGAGCTTCACATGTGTAATACTTATGATGACTCTGCAATCTACGTGGAGCAATGACAACATGACAACTGGACGAGACTTTATGAAGAGGTACGAGATAAAGAGAAATATAACAGTATACCCACGGGGTAATCAGATACGGGAATCTCAACCTAATTGAGAAGGCGAAGAGACACAGTCAAAATTAATCAAGATGGAATAAAGGGCAGATTCGGGGATCTTCAATTAATGAGCCAAAACGTTACATAATATTCACGCAATGGTTACGATTAATCATTGTAACGTTACATTAATGCTATTATTAGACATTAATGCTCAATCACTGAAAAGAGTAGACGTTATATTAAGAAATTCCCTATAAAAGGGAGTAAAATATAACTTGTAAGGACACGTTCGAACCACTATTGAAATATACTTACTTTTTACGCATCTTTCTGCTTTCTATTTACGAATTTACTTACAATTATTAGCATATTCGTTGGTTATCAGAAACTCGTGTTCTTCTTAAAATAGCTTTGGCAGAGAATCTAATTCTTTGGTTAACCAAATTGGTTCCGTTACCGGGAATATGATAATCTCTGTTTTTTCTCAAACAACATTCTGTAAATTATGTCGAACGCCAACGACAACAACCAACAAAGGATTGGAACTCCAGTTCCATCACCTTCAAGTTCCCCACGAGGCTCAAGGGAACATCCCCAGAGAGAATTACGACTCAAAATAATAATCATAATGGAAATGAACAAACAGGAGAACAAGATCCTGTAAAACAAATGGTTGGTGAATATGTGACTCAAGCCTTACAAGCTTTCATGAGGGGACTGCCAGCTGCATCACCTACACCTCCTCCTAATAACACCGCAACTGTGAAAAATCCACAATCCATACTAGCAAACTCAGGAAGTTGAGGCACTCCAAATGAGTCCCTCGAAGCAAGACCAGGTATGTCCAGTAATCCAGAATTATAGTCTTTATTACTAACCTTGCAGAAACAGGTGAAGGAAAAAAACGACCGAATCGAGCAAATTCCTGGAGTACCACCTGTTATCAAAGGCATTGATGTTGATAGATATTCTCAACAACCTTGGAAGCCAAATGCAGCACCCTTGCCTATTCCCAAGAAATTCAAAATGCCTGATATTCCCAAGTACGACGGGACAACTGATCCACTTGATCATGTAACTGCCTTACTACGGAGTAAAAGGCAACGATCTGACTAAACAAGAAATTGAATCAGTACTAGTCAAGATGTTCAGAGAGACACTCACCAAAGGAGCACTAACATGGTATTCTCTTCTACCTGAAAATTCTATTGACTCTTTTGCTGAGCTTGCAGATTCTTTTATAAAAGCAAATTCCGGTGAAAACAAAGTCAAAAAAAGAATGGAAGACATATTCAAGATAAAACAAGAAGACACGGAGTTACTCCGAGAATTTGTAGACAGGTTTCAACGAGAAAGAATGCTGCTACCAAGGGTACCTGACAATTGGGCAGCAATGGCGTTTGCAAGCAACTTAAATGACAGAAGCTCAGAAGCCACGAGAAGACTCAAGGAAAGCTTGAGAGAATTCCTAGCCACGACATGGAACGATGTCTATAACAGGTACAACACCAAGCTATGAATAGAAAAAGACACCATTGCTCAATCAAAAGCTAAAGATTGAGCCAGTTCTAGACGCTCTGAACCAGAAAGGAGCACAGGTAAGAACATGTACGATCCATATATGGGACCTTCAGGACGAGAAACTCGTTCCAGGTTTGAAAACACACGGTCAAAATATATACCGTCAAGTAGAGATACGAACTGATCCTCCTCAAGATCTAGAAAAGATCGGGACGAACAGAACGAAGGTAATGCAAGAGTCGGAGACTACAACTTCAATGTAAGTAATTCTGAATTAATTACCGTACTGAGAAACATGGGCGATAAAGTTCGATGGCCCAAAGAAATGAGATCGAATCCAAACAGAAGGAATCCAGACTTCTGGTGCGAATTCGATAACGATCATGGACACATAACATCAGATTGCAGATTGTTGCAAGGTGAGGTATTTATTAAAACAGGTCTATCTAACAGAACTGTTTAGTGAAAAAGGCAAACAGGCATATATGAAGAACATGCAAGAGCCCCTGAAACCACCATCTCCAAAGAGAACAGTGAATGTGATACACGAAGGAGAGGAGGTGAACAAAGTAGTCTGCAAAAGAACAACAAAATTCACAATTACACACGGGAAGCGGATTCATGAAGACATGGAAGCAGACAATATAACGTTCGAAAATGCAGATGGCAACATATTTCTGCTTTCTCATAACGACACTCTAATAATATCTCTACTCATATATGACACTAATGTAAAAAGAGTGTTGATTGATCCAGGTAGCTCAGTCAATATCATTTTGTTGAGAGTTGTGGAAGAAATGCTAATGAAGGATCGAGTAATCCCAAAAGCACGAGCCTTATCTGGGTTTGACAACTCTACGATCATAACAAAAGGAGAAATTGAGATTAGTACCTATAAGGAGTATTCAAAAATACGAAATTTCAAGTCATTGACACCGATATGGCTTACAACGTAATCATGGGGAGACCATGGATCCATGACATGGAAGCAATACCATCTACTTTACACCAGGTAATAAAATTCCCTTCCAAATGGGGAATTCAATAGATTCGAGGCGATCAACAGACCTCAAGGAATATAAATTCAGTAGTACACTCAAACAAAAAAGAGGTAGCGGAAGAATCAAAAGACGAGGAAATCGCCCTATTAGGTACGAAAGAAGAAATTGGAACCCAAATAGGTACGGGAGAAGGAATCCACGAGAAGGTGAACCAAATCACCACATAGGCAACATCAACACATACAGACATGGATTCCAGACCCGATGTCATTCAGGAGCCAGAAGAAGACGAGCATATTAAAACAACTATTAAGGAGCTCGAAGCTATCCCACTGTTCGAGCAGAAGCCTGAGCAAAAAGTTCAAATAGGCACGAGGCTAAGCCTCGCAAGAAGAGGTAAGTTAATTGAATATTTAAAAGCTAACTCAGATTGTTTCGCTTGGTCCCATTCAGATATGACAGGTATACCTCCGGAAGTGATGACTCATAAACTAAATGAAGATCCATCCTTCGTGCCTGTCAAGCAAAAGAAAAGAAAGCAAGGACCATTCAAGAACCAAGTGATCGATGAAGAGGTACAAAAACTCTTGAAAATTGGTTCAATACGCGAGGTAAAATATCCTAATTGGTTAGCTAATACTGTAGTGGTACCCAGAAAGAATGGTAAATGGAGAGTATGTGTAGATTACACAAATTTGAATAAAGCATGCCCCAAAGACTCCTTTCCATTACCACACATAGATCAAATGATTGATGCCACTGCAGGTCATGAATTGTTGAGCTTTCTAGATGCATATTCTGGTTATAATCAGATAAAATGGATCCCTCAGACGAGGAAAAAACTTCCTTTATTACAAACAGAGGGACTTATTGTTACAAAGCCATGCCTTTTGGCCTGAAAAATGCTGGAGCCACGTATCAAAGGCTAGTGACCAAGATGTTCCAGGAACATCTGGGGAAAACAATAAAAGTATACATTGATGACATGCTGGTAAAATCAACTCAAGCGGAAGATCATTTTCATCATCTTTCAATCACCTTCGAAATCCTGCGCAGGTATAACATGAAACTAAATCCAGAAAAATGCACCTTTGGCGTTGAATCAGGTAAGTTTTTGGGTTTCTTTGTATCAAATATGGGTATAGAAGTAAACCCCGCTCATATTAAAGCTATTGATGAAATACCTGATATACTTACGAGCAAAAAAGAAGTTCAAAAACTAACAGGAAGAATTGTAGCCTTAGGAAGATTTATCTTCAGGTCTTTGGAGAAGAGTTTTAAATTCTTTTCAGTTCTAAAAAAGCAGAATCAGTTTGAATGGACTGAAGAATGCCAACAGGCTCTCATAGATTTGAAGGCCTATCTATCAAAACCCTCGCTGCTGTCTAAACCAAAAGAGGGGGAGAGGTTGTATGTCTATCTTGCCGTAGCAGAAATTGCCGTAAGTGCAGTACTGGTAAGAGAAGACAGAGGTAAAAAATATCCGATTTATTATCTAAGCAAGTCTTTAATAGATACTGAAACTAGATATCCTCATCTAGAAAAATTAGCATTAGCTCTAATCATGGCAGCTAGAAAGTTGAGACCATACTTTCAATGTCACTCAACCACTATTGTGACCTCGTATCTACTAAGAAATATTTTGCATAAACAAGAGTTATCAGGGAGATTAGCTAAATGGGCAATAGAATTAAGCAAACATGACATAATATATCAGCCTAGGACTGCAATAAAGTCTCAGATTTTAGCGGATTTCGTCGCTGATTTTAATACTAGCATAATTCCTCAAGTGGAAAAAGAGTTACAACTCTTCAACAGGGTTAATCCAGGAATTTGGACCCTATTTACTGACGGATCTTCTAACATAAAAGGAGCCGTCTTGGGAATTGTTTTAATATCACCTACGGGTGAAAAGATACGACAAACCATTAAATGTTATCCCATAACTAATAATGAAGCAGAGTACGAAGCTGTCATTGCAGGGCTTGAAATGGTATGAGAACTCTCAATTGATCAAATCGTGATAAAAAGTGACTCTCAACTAGTGGTAAACCAGATGCAGGGGACTTATACCGCAAGAGAGGCTCAGATGCAACAATATCTGGAAAAGGCACGAGACCTAGCAATTCCAATCATGGAAAGTTACGCAAATACCCAGAGAGGAAAATGTAGAAGCAGATGCATTAGCTGACCTTTCAGCAGTTGCCGACGTAACAAATAAAGACAATGCAATTGTCATACACATATTTAATTCAGCAATCGACCAGGACAAAAATGAGGTAACATTTAACAATTTAACATGGGATTGGATAAACGAAATTGTAAACCTTTTGCAGAACGACACCGTGCCTGAAGATAGAAAATCAGCTCAAGCACTTCGCCGGAAAGCTGCGCGGTACTGCCTAGTTCGTGAAACTTTATACCGTTAATTTTTTTGGAGGTCCCCTAGTAAAGTGCCTTGGACCCAATCAAATGGAGTACGTGATGAAGGAAGTACACGAAGGACACTGCGGAAACCATGTAGGAGCAAGATCCTTAGTCAAAACCCTAATCATAGCAGGGTACCATTGGCCTAAAATGGAGGAAGATGCTGAGAGCTTCGTAGCTAAATGCGACAAAATGTCAGCGATATGCCAACAATATGCACCGGCCAGCTGAATTACTCCACCCAGTGGTGTTATCATGGCCATTCATGAAATGGGGAATGGATATAGTGGGACCCCTTCCCCCATCTAAAGAAAAGATACGGTTCTTACTCGTATCAACTGATTATTTCACAAAATGGGTGGAGGCAGATGCTTTTAAACAGGTGCGAGAGAAAGAAGTGAAAAGCTTCATATGGCGACACATAATATGCCGCTTTGGAATGCCAAAGGAGATCCTATGTGACAATGGCCCACAATTCGTAGGCTCACAAATCACAAAATTCTTCGAAAGCTGGCAAATCAAGCGAATCACTTCATCACCATATCACCCCATGGCTAATGGGAAAGCTGAGTCAACAAACAAAGTCATTGTCAACAACTTAAAGAAACGGTTGGAAAAAGCCAAGGGAAACTGGCCTGACGAGCTACCGACAGTATAATGGGCTTACAGAACTAATGCAAAAGTAGCCAGGGGAGAAACTCCATTCGCGCTTGTCTACGGTTCAGAAGCATTAATACCAGTGGAAATCGGCAAACCAAGCACGAGAATCACAACGGCAACGGAAGAAACAAACAACGACGAGTTAAGGAAAAATCTGGATTTGCTCGAGCAAAGAGGAGAAGCTGCATTAATACGTATGGCAGCCCAAAAACAAATTATATAACGATATTACAACAGAAACGCTCACCTCAGATATTTCAAAATTGGGGACTTCGTGTTTAAAAAAAAATCTTCCAATCAACAAAGGAAGCTGGTGCAGGAAAGCTAAATCCGAACTGGGAAGGGCCTTACAAAGTCCGTGGCATTGCTGGAAAAGGCGCTTATGAGCTGGAAACTATGGACGTCAGAATCTTACCAACCAGTGGAATGCTGTTCATTTGAAGAAGTATTACTTCTGAGTAAAGAGAATACCCCCAGTCAGTTATCATTACGTTCGATTTTACTTTTGTACAGTTAAAGTTATACTAACCATTTTAGATGATAGGCAAAAAGCTAACCCATCACCAGATGATGATATTAGACCTGCATAGACACGAGGAAGTAACTGAATTCCCGGTCTAGGGTTATAACTTTTTGATGGACGTTTTTAAAGGGTTAAGCGGTAATCATCTAAACTATATACCTTCGAGTCCCATACATTTTTCCTTTTCAGGAAAAGGACCACAAGGAATGAATAGTCAAGTGCTCGAGATTTCATTCTTCAAAGCTCAAACACTTGGGGGACTATACAGTATGGAAGGCAAAGAAGAAGCAAAGAAGACTAACAAAAAGTCAAAGCTCAAGCATGAAGACAAAAAACACAAAGCCTGATTCAAAAACCTTCAAAAAACATATTCGTAAATGTAAACGAATGTTTAGGTTAAGGACAAAATATTAGATACGGATAAAAATGAACATCCTTGTACTTAGTCAAAAATTGTTGTAAATGAAAATAGTTACGGATGAAGCAACATCCTTGTACTTATTCAAAAACTGTTGTAAATAAAAACAGTTACGGATGAGAAAAGCATTATCTTTGTATATTTATTCAAAAAAGTGTAATAAATTAAAACAGTTATACCCTTGTATTAATTCGAAAAAGATGTTACAAAATAAAAACAGTTACGAGTACAAGTTTATACCAAATCTATTGTAAGAAAAACAATTGCAAAGGAGTTATGGACGATACACAAACACATGTAAAATGTTGCGAAAGTTCGAAACAATACAAAGACTTTCTTAAAAACATTGTCAAAGAAAAACATGTGAAATTCCTATCTCTCTTTTGTACATTTACACCATTATGAAGTTGAGACGTCTTCTTCATTAAGTGTCGATAAAAAAAGGGCCCTCTTTTATAAATCGTGCCTATTGACGAAAAGGTACGAAATATCTAAGCATTTTTTAAAATGCAAAGTCAAAAACTCAGAGGTAAACCAAAAACCTCAAAAAGAAAGCATGCAAAGATTTAAGAGTGAAAACAAAAACTCAAAGGAATCGAAAGTCATGCCGATATTACTATTAATATATAGTTGCAAAAAACTAAGTATTAACTTAGTCTAAGCCTAATTTGTTTATACAAAAGTTGCCCCTAAGTTGTCAGTTGGGGACTTACAAAGGACCGAACTTTACCCCCAGTTGGACCGGGGTAACCACCAATTGTTGTAGAAAAAAAGAAGAAGAACCAAGTTCCTTAAAAATTTTCACTAGATGGGGGGTTGTCTTCACTGGCAAAAGGAGCGGCTTGAGATGGCGAGACATGAGCAGAAGGGACTCCAGCCTCAGGTGAAGAGAAATTCTAAATTTGGTGAGACTTCTCAATCGTCTATCTGGTTTTAGAAATTTCGACTTCCAAGTCAAAACCCTCTTGAAACATTTCCGCCTATGTGTCAAGACGGGCATTCAAATAAGCCCAGCTAACATCGACGACTGCTTTGTCTTCAAGAGCCTCGTAGTCTTTCTCCCATTGTTCAGCTTCAGCTCTTAACTCATCCCTTCAGCCACGACAACATCATGAGAGTCCTGTAAAGGAGCGATGGATCTTTCCAAAAACTGGACCTTCTCTGAAGAGTTACAGAGGTATTCTTGGGTTTGGGTGAACAATTGAACAAGTTCACCAGAGTACACCTCCTTCTGGTCCAACAAAGCCTTCAGGCTCCTAATCTTCTCTGTGGCACGGGAAAGTTGCTCCGCAAATGAAGACTCTAAGACACTTTTGTCCTTACCTGCCTGGTTTGAAGACGCCTTCTCAACAGCCAGTTCTGCTTCCATAACCCTAACTTGCCGCTCCACGGTACACTTTTCCTCCTCCATTGCCTCCATGTCAAGCTGTAAACTCTCGTACTGCTCCTTCCAATTATCAGCCTCAATATGGAAGTCATTTGCTGCTTGCTCCGTTTGAACATTTCTCTTTATTAGCTCTGTGCCTATAAGGTTGATCTACATAAAATGATAAATTAGATACGGTAAGAATATATATAAGTACATATGGAGGAAAAGCAAGTTTTACCTTTAAGGACGAGTGCAAAATCCTGTTCAGCCAAGTCAGGGAGCTGTGGCTTTCCAACTTAGACTTCTCAGTCGAACCTATCAATGGCTTTAACCATACATCAGCCTGGCCCAACTTTTTCAAGAAGTTGCCCGCCTTAGGAACCTCTATTGTAACTTGCTTCATCACCCCTCTGCTGGAAGACCCTACTTCAACAGCATAAGGCACGGAAGTGGGGGCGGGCGAAGGAGCCACATACAGAGTAGGTTGAGGAGCAGCAATGGGAGCAAGGACGGCAATGGGAGCAGAGGCAGAAATGGGAGCAATAAACGAAAGTTTCTTAACAGCAAGAGGAGAGAATACAACAAGAGGAGCTTCATTAGAGATGGTACCAAAACCTTGTTGGAACAGGTGATCAACAGACTCACGAACAGGAGAGGGAGTTGCATCTTCATGAGAGGAAAGTATTGATTCAGGAACATGAGGATTAACAACGGGTGCAGATTCATCATCAGAGACCACTCTCCTCCCACGTGACCTATGGACCAGCGAACCCTCCTCTTCCTCTTCCTCCTCTAAGGTAATGGACCCACTTGCTTTTCTTTTCGACGAGGAGGAACCAACAATGATCTCCTGGGCCTTAGCCAGAGACAGTTTTGAAGCAGACACAGCCGCAACAGAAACTCCACGAGCAGGAAACCCTACCAAATAAAAGGGGTCAGATAAAGCTCAAAAAAAGAAGAAGTAAAAACAAAAAACTTCACTTACCGTGGGTCTTCTCCTTCCAACCAAACCTCAAAGATAGGTACTTCCACAAACGTTCTTCTAAAGGAGCGATTGACAAGAATTTTTCTACCCAATCACGGAAATCAGAGACATTCTCGACGGTTCCCATGGTTGTTGCAAAAGAAGAAGAAACAATCACGGTATTGAAAGTTCATCAAAAGTGAAGAAAGGGAAAGTGAGAAAAACTGTACTCACGTGCAAAGTTCCACTTCTCAGGGAAGGGGAGATTTTCTTCACCTACTAAACCTGCAGTAGGGACAGCAACATACGGGACATACCACCCTCTATCTTTGTCATCATCTGGAGTAACTAACACCCTTTTACTCCTAGCCGCGAGAGTAAACACTCCTTGGCGGAACAACATCAGAGAATAGAGGTGAATAAGATGATGAAAAGTAAAGGGTACGGAAGATAAATTGGCCAAATACCTAAGACACGCGATTACTAGCCAAATAAGAGGACCGAGTTGTCCTAGACTAATGTTGAAGAATCGACAAAACTCGATGATAACAGGGTCGATGGGAGTCTTGAATCCTAATGTGAAGGAATAAGTATAGACATAAGAATATCTAGTCTTGTAGGAGGTTATTCTTTGGTTATCGTTAGGAACAACAACAGGAAAATCAGGCTTCCAATAACAATCCCTGCGTACAAGAGACACTAAGACCTCTGTTATTTTGGTAGGATAAAGGTCAGCACTGTCATGTGATGACATTGAAGAAAGCTGCTCACTTATGGATTGACTATCCTTGGCAAAAGAAAACTCTGCAGGAACAATCTCATCGACTCTCGGCTCACGAAGCGGTTCATTGTGTTCTCTACTCTTTGATGAAGATCTAGAAGCCCTAGACCTCGAAGAAGACGAAGGAGAGTTAGACCTAGAAGATGGCGGGGGAGAAGAATAAGAAGAAGAACCCCTGCAAGGAGTAGAATTTAAGGTCCTAAGCCTACCGCCCCTCCTACTCCGTGTTGGAGCAGAAGAAGGAGTCAGTTTATCTACAATGATAATCTTTTTAGATTTCTGGTTTGAAGAAGACATATTTACGAAGATAAAGAATTTACAAATAAAGAAAGAAGGTTAGAAGCTTTCCGTGAAAGTAAATAAAGGAAAAGGGGTATTTATATTCAAAGGCAACCGTCAAAAAATGGAAAAAACAGTGATGTGAAAGTCATAATTGAAGCTGTCACTTCGAGACTAATGCAACCGCAAAAAGCCCTAAAAGGCGGTGAATAATTGCAGAACCACTCCGGAAAAGCCACGTGGCACGGGCATTAAATGGAAGTGACAAGCGACCCATACATTCAGAGACGGATGCAATGGAACGCGTGAAGCAGCGATAAAATGTTCACGCCATAAATGAGTATCCACTTACCAAATATTAATCGATAAATAAATGGTAAGTGGGGGGACTATCTGTATTGGTAAAAACGAGCTTCACACGTGTAATACTTATGATGACTCTTCAATCTATGTGGAGCAATGACAACATGACAACTGGGAGAGACTTTATGAAGATGTACGAGATAAAGAGGAACGGAACAGCATACCCACGGGGTAATCGGATACGGGAATCTCAACCTAATTGAGAAGGCGAAGAGACACGGTCAGAATGAATCAAGACGAAATAAAGGGCAGATTAGGGGATCTTCAATTAATGAGCCAAAACGTTACATAATCTTCACACAACAGTTACGATTAATCATTGTAACGTTATATTAATGCCATTATTAGCCATTAATGCTCAATCATTGAAAATACTAGACGTTATATTAAGAAATTTCCTATAAAAGGGAGTAAAATATAACTTGCAAGGACACGTTCGAACTACTAATGAAATATACTTACTTTTTACGCATCTTTCTGCTTTCTATTTACGAATTTACTTATAATTATTAGCATATTCTTTGGTTATCAGAAACCCATGTTCTTCTTAAAATAGCTTTGGCAGAGAATCTAATTCTTTGGTTAAACACTCTCGTCTTCCTGCCTAATAGATTCCATGTGCCTCCAGAATTTATGCTCTTGGTGGTCTGGTTCTGCCATCCACATCAAATCATGCAGGTCCTTGTTGGGATGTGCCTTCTGGAAATTGGCCTTCAAGTGCCTCATATAGTAACGGTGGTAGGCATAAGGTTCTTTCCATGCTGGCAAGTTCTCTACAGAACTTAAGATACCACCATGCCGATCAGATATTAGACAAATAACGGAACGTTGTGTGACAACGTGCTCTTTCAAATAGTTCAAAAACAGCGTCCACGTCTCTTGGCTTTCATTGGCACAAATAGCAAAATCTATAGGAAATATTTGTCCATTAGCATCTACTGCAACGACTACCAACAACTTGATATCATACATTTCATAGACATGCGTTCTGTCTATGGATATTACCGGCCGACAATGCGAAAAACCATCAATTGTTGATTTAAATGCCCTGAACACGTAATTGAATATATATTCTGGTTTTCCAGGACTCCGCTCAATCTTCCATTCAACAACCGTCCCGGGGTTAAAGTGTTGCAGTGCGGCCATGTATCTGGGTAGAGCTGCAAATGACTTATTCAAGTTACCATAAATAATTTCAAACGCACGTTTGCGCCCGAGAAATGCCTTTCTTTTGGTAATGGTATGGCCATATTCCTGGTGGACTGATGTAATGTACTCTTTGATTTTATACCTTATGTACTCTTCAAGGTATGGAATAAGGACAAGAGAAATCAAGTCAATATCCAAGTTGAAGTGATTACCATTGAATGTGTCCATTTCACATCTGTGGGTGAGAATGAATTTACCCTCTTGCCAAAAACCTGTTTTCTTCTTGCTCGCACACATCATCCAATGACAACCCGTAAACCATCTGCGGCAAATAACCTTGTATACCTCCGGAGTTGACTCCCATACCATCATCTCACGACACTCTTTCACGTTGTGCATTTTTGACGCCCTCCTTATGCGCGCTTTATCAGGAAGAATCATGCCCTTTGCGAGCACCGTTGGTATAGAATCATCCCACATTGCTGTCCGAATTCATCAAAATCCCTTGTGAGAGCATCCGCATCTGGCATACTTGGCAGTTATCAAGGTAGNTTCATTCTCATCCTCCTCATCACCATCCTCATGAGGGAAGGGTGTGTCGCCTCCGGAATCATCGGCATTGTTGTCATAATCACTGTTCTCTTCCTCACTCTGTGCATCTGCCAGATCCCGATTTAATATGTCGTCTTCGGGCAATTGAGTGAGGACAAGTGGTTCAACTTGCTCGTTTTCACTGCACAAACAACAAAATAATAAGCTACTGAAATTAACAAATACTTTCCATATAGCTGTATCACTTCACTTACAGGTCGTAATATGATGACATTCCATGATGGACAGTTTCCTATTGGTGATGACTCCCGGATGGACAACCATGATTCAACGCACCAAAACTAGGCATATTCCAACTGTGCCTGATTTCATAACTTGTAAAATTCATATCTGGCCGGTACCCCCTGTGGAATATATGAGCGTAAATACAAATTCAATACAACAAAAATATACATCGTAACACAAAGAAAAATTAAAGTTTACCACTCGTCTTGTGGATTATGTAAATCAGGAGAGAAATTATATTCTCGCTGCTCATTTGCCGATGGTGATAATTTTAAATCAAGGAAAACTCTTTCATCCGGAACCTGTCTGGCAAAAACTGCTCCAGAATAACCACCCGATGATTGGGGGTTATCTCTACTATGTGCAACCTCATTATTCGGAACGTCTTCAACCTTGACGTACATTTCCAACATTTTTATTTCAAGAAATTCCCGGTATTCATCCGGAGTCCTCAAAAAATCTCTCAAAGTTTCATCATCGTCGATGTTAAACTCAGCGTAACAAGCAACCCCTTGCGGAGTGACGGAATACAGATATCTTCCGGTTACTTTAAGGTTAACCGAACGTTTCCTCACACTCATTTTATTACATAACAACGATACCAATCTATCGTACTCCATTGTAAGTAGAAATTTAACATGACACTGTGGAGATAAACAATAGCTCACGGAGTTTTTCGCCACCACAACCTCACCCCCCAATATAATGAAACCCTTATTTTTCGCTCTTCAGACATTATGAAAAAATACTTGAGAATTTAACAAGAAGAAA
>ML336591.1:0-12356 GCA_005239505.1 Nicotiana paniculata | reverse complement strand
AAAAAAAAAAAAAAAAACACATGGGGTCTCACAATACATTAGCCACTTTATCATTCATGATACAACACTCAGACATGAATTGCATCGATCATATCCCAATAGGATGTCATAAGCAGCCAGCTTATTATGCTCATTTTGGATAAGATATAGACAAAAATCCTTGGTTCCACGACATCAAGGAATAAATAACCAAGGGAAACTATCTAGAGCACGCTACCCATAATCAGAAGCGCACACTTCGAAATCAGCCAACCATTTCTTTCATAGTAGAGGAATTTTGTATAGAAGGACTCCAGACCCGGGATTATTGCGGTGTGTTGACGCTAGGGAGGTATCCAGATTTCTCGAGGACATACATGTCAGAGCATGCGGACTCCACATGAATGGGTTCACCTTTGCCAAAAAGGTACTAAGAGCGGGTATTTTCTGATGACTATGGAAAAAGACTACATCAAGTATGTTCAGAAGTTCCACCAATGCCAGGTACATGCTGACATGATATGAGTACCACCCAATGAACTCAACAGAATAAGTTCTCCCTAGCCTTTATCGGATTGGGGTATGGATGTCATTGGCCCGATCGAGCCCGCTGCTTCAAATGGTCATAGATTTTTTCTAGTGGCCATAGACTACTTCACAAAATGGATTGAAGTCGCTTCTTACAAAGCTATAACTAAGAAGGTCGTAGAATAATTTTGTTCGGGACCACATTGTTTGTCGGTTCAGAGTACCAGAGTCAATCATTACCGACAACACCGCCAATATCAATAGTGATCTGATGAAGGCCATGTGTGAAACCTTCAAGATGAAGAATAAGAACTCCACAACATACATGCCGCAAATGAACGGAACCATAGAAGGCGCCAACAATAACATCAAGAAGATATTGAGAAAAATGGTAGATAATTACAAACAATAGCACGAGAAGCTGCATTTTATCTGCTCGGATATCGTACCACGGTTCGCAGATCAACTGGGGAAACTCCCTACCTATTGGTTTATGGTACTGGATCGGTTATTCCTGCCGAAGTAGAAACCCCTTCTCTAAGAATTATAAAACAAGTTGGGCACAGCAATGCAGAATGGGTACGGAGCCACTAAGAACAACTAACTCTCATTGATAGGAATAAAATAGATGTGATATGTCAGTCAACTCTAACAGAAAAGAATAGCAAGAGCTTTCAATAAAAAAATAACGCAATTCACATCAGGGCAGTTGGTGCTACAGCGAATCTTCCCACATCAACATGAAGCCAAAGGGAAGTTTTCTGCAAAATTGGCAAGGTCCCTACATGGTTCATCGGGTACTAACAGGAGGAGCACTTATCACTACAAGAAATTTAATTTTTAACGACCACATCTTAACGAAGGGACATAAATTCGGTCGTTATAAGTGAACTTATAGAAACCAAATTTCTTTCCAGCCCATGAAACTAATTATTAGCTTAATGTCAACGAGGGGAGAGTATTCGACCTTAAAATATCACATAGCACGTAGATAAACAATTAATTAATAATAAGTGGCGCTAATTTTTCCCTCTCTTTTCCCAAACCCATGCCTGCCCAAAAAAAAAAGAAGGAATAAACCTTAAACACTTTCCCAACACCTCTGTTGTGAACACTTACTTTGGTAAACCTGTAACTGCTATTTCTCGTGTCGTATTAGAGAAACTGCTAGTCACCTCCATTGATAACAACTGCTCAACTTCGAGTTTCTTCTCGTCAAGTTAATGTTATAAATTGTACTCTTTTTATATTAATTTTAGCTTAGATAAAATCTTAGTTCCAAACCTTGGCAATTCAAATTCAATTATTAAGTTTCGAACAGAAAAAGTGAGTGGAAAGTTAGGGTTTTAATGGAGAAATTTCTTCTCTGCTCTTGAGTTTTCTTCTTCCATTTTCTATTCGCGTTTCAAATTTCAGAAAAAAAAAATACAAAAAGAGATATACAAAGATTTAAGTTTTCTTCTCTGATTTTCGGCTATTATTCCTCTAATTTTGGGGTTAAGTTTCTTTTATATACATAGATATTAAACAAATATATATATAAGTTTTTGCCCTGTTGATCTTCATTCATGGATCTTCGTTGAGTTTTGTTGGTGTTTCGCGGGTTCAGATGTGACTGTTCGAGGACGACATTCATGGTTCCGAGTTCTATTAGTCGCTTTTTTTCTTACTTTAATTTTGGAGTCAAAATTTGTGTAATTGCTGATTTTTCAATTGATATTAAGGAATTGTTTAGCTTAACAGGTATATTTCTGTCAGTTCCTTTTTTATCTAACTAATTGTGAATCGAGCTTCAAAATAAGTCATTTAAGGATAAGTCGAGTTTGGGGTATAAATTGTTTGGTTAGATAATTTATTTCTTTACGAATCCATTCATTTAAAATTAAGTAAACTTCTTGCTGACTCTCTGGATTTGTTTTAGAGTTTCCCTTTAAGAGAATATCTTGATAATGAATTACTTGGAAAGTCTTTGCTCACTAAAACACTATGTTGTTTGATTTCACTTTTTATTAGATCCATATTGGGTGCTTCTGGTTTGGTACGGAAATAGCATTTTGTTAGCTAGTACAAGGAGGTGAATTTCTGTGGATTAACTGCTGATTCTAATTCCTGACATTTCAATGATAGTTGAAATTGCTATGTAGCTATGAACATTAATATTATATATTTTTAGTAGGTGCTAGTTTAAATATGTATTCTCTATTTGCTAAATCCAAATGCTAGTGTAGTAGCATGTGTTTACCTTAAAAATGGTAAATACAATTATACTTGATTATGTGATTCTAAAAATATGTGATCTATTTTAATACCGGTTGTTTAGGTTGTATATGCTCAGTATGAAGCGAGAAAAATGAAATAAGTGCGAAAGGAACTACATTACACAAACCAGGTATCGAAGAGGCCAATCTCGAAGGTGGTCGGGCAGGCCTCGAGGTCGAGCTCGAGCTCGAGAATCTTGATTAGGGGCTATTGATAACGGTATAACAATATTGAATGCCTTAAGGCTGGCCTATTTATGATCAATAATAAACAATAAATGAAGAATAACTCAAGAACACAATAATTGGGAAGAAATGGATCAGTGAAGCAATTATAGAGAATGTTTTAGCTAAGGAGCAAAAGATGTTCTTGTTCTTGTATTGAATATCATATATCTTACAAAGTGACGAGGTTCTCCTTTATATACGGGGGGGAGGGGGGGGAGGAAATCCCAACATAGCATGTGTGCCATTAATATAAAGAGATATGGCTGGTACAACCATTTAATGTCATAGTATGGGCTTGTACTATAGTGTGTACTGATGACGTCCAAATCCACTGCTAGAAAGTAAATGGACATGGTCCCATGCAATATAAATTACCCAACTATGAGTCGGGGTCGAATCCCACAGAGAACGATATGTTGGCGATTAGGAATGTAAGATAATTATCACTTGTTATGCAATGCAAAACACTTAGAATTTTATTGTGAAAATATTATAGCTAAATGCAAAAATATAAACTTACAAAGCAAATAAAATGATCAATGGCTACAAGTACGGATGCATCGGGAAATACACTCAATTAACGATCCAATGTATTTAACGATTTTACAAACATGAGCGAGTTCATGTTAATTAGCCACGGATAACAATTCTCAATTAGCTTCTTCTGAAGACTAACAAGACTTCGTAATTGAATTATCCCTAAAACAATTTAGAGATTAAGCACACCCGAATATGGCTACAAGTTGTTCAATCCTATTTCTAGGTAGAATCTATAAAGTGAGGGTTAAAGCCTCAACTTATTGTTAATTAATCTTTCCGAACCCCAAATTATCTTTCCCAAAATTAATTCGAAGTAAATGGGAGAGCCCTAGGGTTAGATAATCCCTTTGGAAACATTAACGAACAAGAATAATTAAAGAAATAATAACTCACTTTATAAATACATAAGAATCATTCACTACATAAGCACAACAAGGTATTTAATCCACACTTTAAACATGAACATTTCCATAAAGAAGATTCGAGTGTTGGAAATAATACTACACACTTAAATATTCAAATACAAATCAAGGAAATGAAGAAATGAACATAAATGGGTAAGAAATTCTCAAGCACAAGTTTCAAATCTTCAAGACCCAACTGTGTGTGCATGTCCTAGCTTCCAAAACATGTTCTTCTAAGCGAAAGACCTCTTCTAAGATGTAAAAAATGTCAAACGTCTGAAAAGTTGTCCAAAATATCTGATAGGTCGAGTATTTGTGGGTCTGGGATTGGGAAAACGTGAATTGGCAATTCTGTCCAGAACTGATGCCCGTTGACCACACCTGCGGAAGAATCTTCGCATGTGCGGCTCCGCATATGCGGATTTCACGATGCAAGTGCGGCTCTAAGTGGACTTGCTCTTCTCCGCATATGTGAACCAAACCACCGCACCTACGGTTCCGCAGATGGGGATAACATGTCGCAGGTGCGGCCTCAGTGCATTTGAGCTTTTTCCGCAGATGCGGTCCTTCACTTCGCAGGTGCGATGTCGCACTAGCAACCAATCGTCCGTAGGTGCGGAATCACTGAAGGATATTTCCCTTTTTCCACTCTTTTTTTGCTCAATTCCATTTCAATTCAATGCAAATCACTTCATGGCATCATTTTCCTGAAAATCAAACAATACATACAATATAAGACCTCATGTTATCATTAAAGGACGCAAAATCTAACAAAAAGAGACTAAAGTGAGTGGTAAAATCACCACTCATAACGTACTTTGTCAGCTTTAACCATGTGCCCCTTGCGGATTTCCCGCCTTTTCATGTCGACCCTTGATTTGTACTACCTCGAGGATGAGGACCCTCAATGTGCCCCTCGATGCCGAGCTCGGGCCTTCAAACCTTTATTTTCATCAAGGTGGCCATGAAATCGGGCTCTCTCATTTTAGCCGTATACAGATAATCCCTGTATTTCTTAGAATGAAGAGATAAGAACTGGTTTTGACCTTTCGCCCCTTGGACACTCCTACTATGATGTCATCCCCTTCAGAGCATTAAATGATGTAACCCGAAAAGCTGTGCAGAGGTCGCTGTCGACACAATTCTCGAGAAGCCCATGAACCATCACAGGTTCGACTTTCCCGCTTCAACCTTACCCAAAGGGCCCCTATAAATACTACAATCACTTTCCTTTTCATAGGTTTTTATCTTCATCTTCTTCAAACCTTCAGATTTCAACTAAGTGTTGTTTCTTCTTATCTTCTGCCTGCCCACATTTTACCCATATTCTCACTTCAAAACTCGATAGCCACTATGGCAAATACTTCCAAAACGGTTCCACAAACAGAAGAGGCTGCTACTAAATCACGCCCGTCTAAGGGAAAATTAAAAACCCCTCCTACCATCGAACAATGCATTCCTGTCCCTTTCGACACCATTTCTGACTTTACAATAGAAAAACCCCTTTTTACACCAGGACGATGTGAGCCCATGTCCCAATATATGTGTAATATCGGATATTGAGAGGGTGAAACTTGACTGCCACTAGGGGAGACTGCCCGAGTAGATATCCCTACGGCCGACGAAAGCATAGTCACGCACAAGGCTGGCTTCCTTGGCGTATCTATATACCGCTTCACCTAAGGCCCTGTCGATTCTTCTTCTCCACCGGTTGACCCGGTGATTCTTGATTTTTTCCACCAATACCGAGTGACACTCGGTCATATTTATCCTTCTTTTGGAAGATTGTATATATGTTTCATCATATTACCAATATGGTCGAGGGAATGACCTTCATCCTCGACCATTTGATCAGATTATATACCCCTCGGCCTTATTAAATTACACTATCAATCTACAAAGGCATTGCTCGCCTACATCGACGAGGATAGAGATCGGGCATGGATGAGCAGAGTCCTCATAATCAGAAACTCCGACATCATCCCTGATGACAGAATGCCATTCTCGGAGGAGTGGAACGTGTAAGTACATTTGAATCGAGAATGCTTTCATTGTCTCCTTCGCTTTCGACTGATTTTCTTTTAATTGTGCAGACACTACTTGGTTTCCCGGTGCGGTTCAGGACCTTCTGGGGTGGATCAAATGTTTAGACTCCGCTTTCCCATACAACAAACGTGTATGGCGTGAGCTGGCCAAAACACAATGGCAGGCTAAGAACCATGCTACGTTCTTGTTTCTACTGGCGGGGTCCCCAAAATGAAAAGGTCAATGATTCGGAGGCCTAAGACCGATTCCACGGTCTTGTCTTTGACGGCCGCTGAGAGCCTGCGGACCGAGGAGGAGAGAGACGATGCCTGTCCTTTGGTACAAAGGGAGAATCGATGTGGTGAGGCTTCGAGGGCTGTTGAGTGGTCGCCTTCTGACCTTGAGGCGGCCGATGCGGACCCGCCGTTTGCAGAGGAGGCCCTCAGGGATGGTTTAGGCACAGTCCTCGATACGCTCATCGAACATGGCACAATTCGTGTTGAGGAGCTCGAGGGGCTCGCTATTGGAGATTTTTGAGATAGGGAAGAACCTTCGATGGAGGCCGACATCGCTGGTGGACTTCATTCGGGCCCGTCATTATCTCCAGGGGAGACACGGGATGCTCAAGTTTAGGGTTTCCCTGGTCGAGAGACCTCTCGTGGAGAGGAGGACGCATTCAGAGACTACTTCGAGGGGGTAGATGAGGAGACTACCCTCGAGGAAGCTGAGAGGCTCCAAAAGCAGGTGACCTTTGAGAACATTATACTTATTCTCTAATCTTCTATTCTCGATTTTTGATTTCTCTTTTCTGTGTTGCGGTTCAAGAAGCTATATGACCAGTCCTTCTCCAAGTTGCAAGATGAGTTGACTCATCGTGGAGAGGAGCTTGAGAAGCTTATGGAAGGGTCGGTTGAGATCGAGGCTTTGTGTGCTGGAAGGGAGGAGGAACTGATCCACCTTCGGGCAAGCTGGGAGAGAGTACTTAGGGAGAGGTCCGATCTCTCCGAGTAGGTATGCTAATACCCACATTCTCGACTGGCTCGGCTGAATGATGTCCCGGCTTCGGAGAGGGAGATGCTTCGGGGAAAGCTATCCTCAGCCCAATATCTTCTCCGAGGTGCTCAAAAGGAAAGGCCGATGCTAGTGAATATGTCTCCTCTTACAAGAGGGATGCCACTTCCGCAAACCACCGGGCAAGGGAGATATACGAGAAGGCCGAGCTGAAGCTGGCTCAGGCAACTTCCTATGCTCGTGCACAAGACAAGAGTCAGGACCTCGAGGAAGTGAGCGCCAAAGGTGTCGATCTCTCTTTCGAGATCGAAGAGGCCAGGGACCTGGATGAGGAATTGACTATGCCGATTACATCGGACGAGGGCTCCGAAAGAGGTTCGGGCAGCGATGGAGGCATATAGTAGTTTTTCTTCCTTTTTTATGTGGGACCCTTCGGGGGAACTTTTGTAAAGAACACTTTGTAAATATATTTTTTGGAAATAGAACATTTCTTGTCATATTTTGCATAAACTTAGTTCCATAACCTTTTCCCCATAATATGACTTTTATGCTTCGATTCATTGCTTCCTCAGAACTCGTACTTGTAAGAGTAGATTTTCTCGAGATCGGGCACCTTCTCTAGGCTAGGGCAGCCTGCGAGCTTTGATTCCTCGAACCTCCTACGACAGTATCATTCATGTGACGTGATCGCAAAGTGACCGAGGTGGCCCCACCGGTACACTTCCGCAATTGCTATGACGACTTGTAAGAAATTGATTGGTCTTTCAGGTAGTTGGTTGGCCACCTTTCATTATATAAATATTGTTGCTTCTCCTTCATTCTAACTATTGTAGATTCGCAAAAAACCTCAGCTTTTCTTTCAACCTTCTCATTTCTTTACCATCTTCGAAAAAAAGGGTTCCACTTCTCGCATTTTACCCCTGATTTGAGTAACTATGGCTGCCGCGCCCGAATCCATTCACCAAGAAGAGGGAAATTCTTCCTCTGCCCCTATCCTAGCCGGTGGCATACCACCAGCGTATGGAGAGCTGACCTCATACAGTTTTGCTATGAAAAAGGACTTTGCAGTAGAGAAACCCTATGATGCCCCGGGCCATCGAGAGCATGCCTCGAGGTTCGTTCGATCCATAGAAGAAAGCCACCCCGAGGCCGTGAGGAGAGACTACGACTGGGGGGAAATGTGGTGCTTTAGATACCTTCACAAGATGAAAACGTTATGACCTATGTAGAGGGATTTTTGACCGTGTACACATACCCTTTTACATTGGGCCCCCTCGACCAACTTGTGCTCCAGTTATGTAAAAGGTACCAAGTCACTATGGCACAGATTCATCCGTTCTTTTGGCGAATAGTGCTAATGATGAGGTATTTCACTGAAAAGGATGAGCTTGAATTTACCCTCAGCCACCTCATTAGGTTATACCGACCTCAAAATTGTCGAGGCGTGATTGCGCTATGATATCGGTCCACGAGGCCTTTTATTGCCAGCGATGATGAGGACCAAAACAGGGGATGGATGATTCCTCGTACAAGAGGGATGCCGCTGCCGCAAACCACCGGGAAAGGGAGTTATACGACAAGGCCGAGCTGAAGCTGACTCAGGCAGTTGCCTATGCTCGTGTACAAGACAAGAGTCAGGCCGTCGAGGAAGTGAGCGCTAAGGGTGTCGATCTCTCTTCCAAGATAGAAGAGGCCAGAGCCCTGGAGGAGGAATTGACTATTCCGAGTACATCGGACGAGGGCTCCGAAAGCGGTACGGACAGCGGTGGAGACATATAGTAGTTTTTCTTCCTTTTTTATGTTGGACCCTTCGGGGGAACTTTTGTAAAGAACACTTTGTAAATATATTTTTTGGAAATACCACATTTCTTGTCATATTTTGCATAAATGTAGTTCCGTAACCTTTTTCCCATAATATGACTTTTATGCCTCGATTCATTGCTTCCCCAGAACTCGTACTTGTAGGAGTAGATTTTCTCGAGATCGGGCACCTTCTCGAGGCTAGGTCGGCCTGCGAGCTTTGATTCCTCGAACCTCCTATGACGATACCATACATGTGACATGATCGCGAAGTGACCGAGGTAGTCCCACCGGTACACTTCCCCAGATTCTATGACGACTTGTCAAAAATTGATTGGTCTTTAAGGTAGTTCGTTGGCCAGCTTTCGTTTTATAAATATTGTTGCTTCTCCTTAATTCTAACTATTGTACATTCGCAAAAAAGCTCAGTTTTTATTTCAACCTTCTCATTTCTTTTCCATCTTTGCGAAAAAGGGTTCCACTCTTCGCATTTTACCANGGCTGGCCACCTTTCGTTCTATAAATATTGTTGCTTCTCCTTCATTATAACTATTGCACATTCGCAAAAAACCACAGCTTTTCTTTCAACCTTCTCATTTCTTTTCAATCTTTGCAAAAAAGGGTTACACTTATCGCCTTTACCCCTGCTTTGAGTAACTATGGCTGCCGCGCCCGAATCCGTTCACCAAGAAGAGGGAATTTCTTCCTCTGCCCCTATCCTATCCGGTGGCATACCACCAGCGTATGGCGAGCTGACCTCATACAGCTTTGCTATGAAAAAGGACTTTGCAGTAGAGAAACCCTACGCTGCCCCGGGCCATCGAGAGCATGCCTCGAGGTTCGTTTGATCTAAAGAAGAAAGCCACCCCGAGGCCGTGAGGAGAGACTACGGCTGGGGGAAAAATGTGGTACTTTAGATACCTTCAAACGATGAAAACGTCATAACCTATGTTGAGGGATTTTTGACCGTGTACACATACCCTTTTACATTGGGCCCCCTCGACCGACTTGTGCTCGTGTTCTGTATGAGGTACCAAGTCATCATGGCGCAGATTCATCCGTTCTTTTGGCGGATAGTGCTGATGATGAGGTATTTCACTGAAAAGGCTGAGCTTGAATTTACGCTCAGCCACCTCATTAGGTTATACCGACATCAACATTGTCGTGGCCTGATTGCGCTATGACATTGGTCCATGAGGCCTTTTATTGCCAGCGACGATGAGGACCAAAACAGGGGATGGATGAGTCCTCGGACAAGAGGGATGCCGCTGCCGCAAACCACCAGGCAAGGGAGATATATGAGAAGACCGAGCTGAAGCTGACTCAGGCAGTTGCCTATGATCGTGGACAAGATAAGAGTCAGGGCCTCGAGGAAGTGAGCGCCAAATGTGTCGATCTATCTTCCGAGATCGAAGAGGCCATGGCCCTGGAGGAGGAATTGACTATGCCGAGTACATCGGACGAGGGCTCCGAAAGCGGTCCGGACAGCGGTAGAGGCATATAGTAGTTTTTCTTCCTTTTTTATGTGGGACCCTTCGGGTGAACTTTTGTAGATATATTTATTGGAAATAGAACATTTCTTGTCATATTTTGCATAAAGTTAGTTCTGTAACCTTTTCCCCATAATATTACTTTTATGGTTGGATTCGTTCCTTCCTCGGAACTCGTACTTGTAAGAGTAGACTTTCTTGAGATCGGGCACCTACTCGAGGCTAGGTCGGCCTGCGGGCTTGGATTCCTAGAACCTCCTATGACGGTATCATTCATGTGACGTGATCGCAAAGTGAGCGAGGTGCCCCTCCCCTCCCGGTACAGTTCCCCAAATCCTATGACGACTTGTCAGAAATTGATTGGTGTAAGGTAGTTGGTTGGCCAACTTTCGTTCTATAAATATTGTTGCTTCTCCTTCATTCTAGCTATTGCACATTCGCAAAAAACCTCAGCTTTTCTTTCAACCTTCTCATTTCTTTTCCATCTTTTCGAAAAAAGGTTCAACTCCTCGCCTTTTACCCCTGCTTTGAGTAACTATGGCTGCCGCGCCCGAATCCGTTCACCAAGAAGAGGGAAATTCTTCCTCTACCCCTATCCTAGCCGGTGGCATACCACCAGCGTATGGCGTGCTGACCACATACAGCTTTGCTATGAAAAAGGACTTTGCAATAGAGAAACCCTACGCTACCCCGGGCCATCGAGAGCATGCCTCGAGGTTCGTTTGATCTATAGAAGAAAGCCACCTTCACAAGATGAAAATGTTATGACCTATGTAGAGGGATTTTTGACCGTGTACACATACCCTTTTACATTGGGCCCCCTTGACCGACTTGTGCTCGAGTTCTGTAAGAGGTACCAAGTCACCATGGCGCAGATTCATCCGTTCTTTTGGCGGATAATGCTGATGATGAGGTATTTCACAGAAAAGGCTAAGCTTGAATTTACCCTCAGCCACCTCATTAGTTTATACCGACCTCAACATTGTCGAGGTCTGATTGCACTATGACATCGGTCCACAAGGCCTCTTATTGCCAGTGATGATAAGGACCAAATCAGGGGATGGATGAGTCCTAGTACAAGAGGGATGCCGCTGCCGCAAACCACCGGGCAAGGGAGATATACGATAAGGTCGAGCTGAAGCTGACTCAAGTAGTTGCCTATGCTCGTGCACAAGACAAGAGTCAGGCCCTCCGGGAAGTGAGCGCCAAAAGTGTCAATATTTCTCCCGAGATTGAATAGGCCAGGGCCATGGAGGAGGAATTGACTATGCCGAGTACATCGGACGAGGGCTCCGAAAGCGGTTCGGATAGCGGTGGAGGCATATAGTAGTTTTTCTTCTTTTTTTATGTGGGACCCTTCGGGGGAACTTTTTTTAAATATTTTTTTAGAAATAGAACATTTCTTGTCATGTTTTGCATAAACTTTGTACAGTAACCTTTTCCCCATAATATGACTTGTATGCTTCGATTCATTGCTTCCTCAGAACTCTTACTTGCAAGAGTAGATTTTCTCGAGATCGGGCACCTTCTCGAGGCTAGGTCGGCCTGCGGCTTTGATTCCTCGAACCTCCTATGACGGTATCATTCATGTGACATGATCGCGAAGTGACCGAGGTGGCCCCATCGGTACACTTCCCCAAATGCTATGACGACTAGTCAGAAATTGATTGGTCTTTGTGGCAGTGGGTTGGCCACCTTTCGTTCTAAAAATATTGTTGCTTCTCCTTTATTCTAACTATTGCACATTCGCAAAAACCTCAGCTTTTCTTTCAACCTTCTTATTTCTTTTCCATCTTTGCGAAAAACGGTTCCACTCCTCGCCTTTTACCCCTGCTTTGAGTAACTATGGCTGCTGCGCCCGAATCCGTTCACCAAAAAGAGGGAAATTCTTCCTTTTCCCCTATCCTAGCCGGTGGCATACCACCAGCGTATGGAGAGCTGACCTTATACAACTTTGCTATGAAAAAGCACTTTGCAGTAGAGAAACCCTACGCTACCCTGGGCCATCGAGAGCATGCCTCGCGGTTTGTTCGATCTATAGAATAAAGACACCCCGAGGCCATGGGGAGAGACTACGGCTGGGGGGGGGGGGG
>MDKI01189862.1:0-13443 GCA_005239505.1 Nicotiana paniculata | reverse complement strand
GATTTATTTTATATTTTATATAATATTTAAAATAAAAATATAATTGTTAAACGTTAGAACTGGCTCCCAGATTAGCGACCAAAGTTGGTCTCAATCTACTTCACCTTTCTTAATCGACCAACTTTGGTCGCTAATTTTAAATTATATTTATTTATATTTTATAATTTTTTTTAAATAATAATATAATTATTAAAATTTTATAACTAGGTCCCAGATTAGCGACCAAAGTTGGTCTCTATTTGCTGCCTCTTTATAAGCGGTCAACTTTGGTCGCTAATTTTAAATTTTATTTATTTCTATTTAATATATTTTTTAAATTAATATAATTATTAAAATTTTATAACTGGTCCCCACTTTAGCGACAAAAGTTGGTCGCTAATTTTAATATTTCTTTGACAAGGCAAGTCTGACCAGCTCAGTCAACATTTTGACCACATTATCGACCAAAAAGCGACCAACCTTGGTCGCTAAAGTGTTTAGAATAATTATTTAATAATTTTCTCCAATTTAGCGACCAACTTTGGTCGCTTTTCTTGACAGACCAATTTTGGTCGCAAATCCTTGGTCGCTTTTTCCTGGATTTTTAGTAGTGTTAGTACATGCTTGGACATTGACATAATCACGCCAATATAAAATACAATCAGTCCGACATGCATCTATTTTTGTGTACCTCAAGTCGAGGTCACAAAGAACTTTCTTTGCTTCATAGAAATAATTAGGCACAAATGACCCCTCGGGAAGAACTTCTTTAAAGAATCTCAATAATGCATCCATCGATTTGTTGCTCCAATGGTTAAGACACTTCAATTGAAGTAGTTTAACAACAAAAGAAAACTTTGAGACTTTTTTACAACCAGGATAATGTTCTGTCTCAGCATCTTCTAACAATTTGTAGAACTTTGTTGCATGTACATTTGGCTCTTCATTATAATCTAGATTATTATTATTATCCTCCACATTCGGATATCCACAAGCATCATGAATCATTTCAGTAATATTATCCTCTTTAATGCTATCATCTTCCGCTTCATCACTAACTACAGTATTAGATGTTTCAACTCTAACTAACACTTCTCCATGCAAGTCCCACACTTTATAAGTGTAACGACCCGATCAGTCATTCCGAGAGTTCTAACCCTGTTTCCCCTATTTCTGCTTTATTACGTGTGGTTCAGCTCTTTTAGGTTGTGTTGGGTCGGTTGGCTCAGGTTCGGAGTGATTGTGGAGAGAAATGAGACACTTAGTCTCTTAAGTAGGTGACTTACGGGTAAAAGATCTCGAAATTTGGATTTGGGACTTAGGAGCGTGTTCGGAATGTTATTTGGAGGTTCGTGGTAGAATTAGGCTTGAATTGGCGAAATTGGATTTTTGGCGATTTTCGATCGGTAGTGAAAAATTAGCTATCGGGTTCAGAATGGAATTCCAGAAGTTGGAAAAGTTTGTAGTGTCATTTGTGAGGTGTGTCCAAAATTTAAGGACATTCCGACATGGTTTGGTTGGTTTCGGCATATTTGGCGAATTTCGGAAGTTTAGAAATCCTTAGGCTTGAATTTCGGATAATTTAATGTTTTGATATTGTTTTGAGTGTTCCGAGGGTTCGACTAAGTTCGTGGGATGACATGTGATGTGTTGGTATATTTGGTTGAGGCCTCGAGGGGCTCGGTATTGATTTCGGATGGCTAACGGAAGATGAAAGTTGGAAAATGCAGCAAAAGGGCTGCTGGTGTAACTCTTCTAGTGTGGCCGCACCTGCGGATGGGGAGCACCGATGCGGGCATTTGGTCGCACATGCGATCCCGCAGGTGCGACTTTGTGAGCCGCAGATGCGGAAGTTGGAACTTTAAGTGGAATGCGTAGGTCCGCACCTGGGACCACAGGTGCGAGTCCGCAGGTGCATGGAATCGTACACAGGTGCGGAATCCCTGGGGCAGAAAGTATAAATTGGACCCTTCGCGAAATTTTGCCCATTTCCACCATTTTTGAAGTAGGGATTGAAGCTTTTGAGGGATTTTGAAGAGGGATTCAAGGGGAAACACATTGAGGTAATGTATCTGACCCTAAAACTCGATTCTATGATGATTTTTAGTAGATTAAGCAGGAATTTTGTAGGATTTAAGGGTGAAATTTTGGGGAATTAGAGCTTGGAACTTAAGGGTAAAAATTGGGTGATTGAGGGGTCAAACGAAGTTAGTTTTTGATAAATTTGGTATGCATGGACTCGGGAGAGGATAAGGATTCTGGTTGTGTGATTTTTATCAGATTCCGAGACGTGGGTCCGGGGTTCGGGTTTGGCCAATTTCGGGATTTTTTATGTAATTTGATAATTTTCGCGTGGGCTTTGTTCCTTTAGCATGTATTGATGATATGATTCTAATTTTGGATAGATTCGGGGTGATTTGAGGCCGAGTCGAGCGGCAAGGGCATCGCAGAGTAGATTTTCGTCTTGATTAAGGTAAGTAATGATTGTAAATCTTATCCTGAGGGTATGAAACCCCGGATTTCACATCGTTTCACCATGATGAAGTGGCGCACATGCTAGATGATGGCCGTGTGGCGTGCACCGTTGGGGATTGTAACTTAGTACGTCCCGTAGCAACTATTAAGTTGCGTATTTGACTGGAAACTATATGATATTTTGTGTTTTAGAAAGTATTACTATGTTTTGAGTTGAATGCCATATTTGAGCCTCGTGCCAAGTTGTTTGGACCCTTAGGGGCTTTTACTATTATTTGCTCACTGTTTTGATTCAAAATATGTACTCAGTCATGATTTGTTTTACTGATTTCATAACTCAGTCTTATTTACTCTATTTTGATGCATAAAATGATATTTGGGGCTAATCACCCTCTTTTATTGATAGCCCGAGTGGCTTGAGAGGTTTCTGAATGAGTGAGGTCGAGGGCCTGTGTTGTAAGGATATCATGGGATCAGGCTGCATGCTGGAGCATGTGGTACTGATTTATGATATATGAGAGGTCGAGGGCCTGATATATTATTCCACAAGATGGCTTGTTATAGCACTTGGGCTGTAGGAGCCCTCCGGAGTCTGAACCCCCAGTGAGCGCGGGTACCCTGAGTGAGTGATACGATGTTGCCGGAGGGGCTGTTCTTGATTCATGATCTGTCCGAGGGACTGATTACGAGTGATTTTGAGGCTACCCGAGGGGCTGATTCTGAGTGATGTTATGCCCGAGGGGCGGTTTATGATACATGTTTTGCCCGAAGGGATATTTATGATTTTCATCACTTTTACTCTAAACTTCATTGAAACTATTTTGAAATTGTTGGAAAAATTCTCTTCAAATGATTTTACTGAAATTGGTTTTAAGCGAAAGGATTTGACTTAACCAAAGTTAGGAAGGCATGATGTACTTACTGTGATTTCATAACGTGGATTTATGTGTTTCTTACTGCTCAGTCTTTATTAACATTTATTACTTACTGAGTTGGCATATTCATATTACTCCTTGCACCTTGTGAGGACACACCACTAGCTAGGCTCGTGAGGGGTCGAGGCCGCGGTCGAGGCTGTGGCATGGGTAGGGGTGTAGCCTGGAAGCTGGGGCTGTACCTATATACCCCCTCATTATTCTAGAATAGGTCCCAGCCGCATATATTCTAGCGGGGCCAGCCCAGGGACCGGCTGTGCCTATTGTTATTCTGGGTCTTTAGGAGACCTTGGCTCAGATCTTGACCGTGTGCACCAGTGTTGCTCAGGCAGTCGTTATTTCTTCTACAACAGCTACTTCTCAGGCTAGGGGAGGCACTCAGGCCCCCGCTGCTTGTACCCCTGATCAGGTTATTCAGAGACTTCAGACACCGGATGTAGCTCCTTCTCAGTCGGTTGCACCTGTTCAGGATTATGTGATTCCAGTCATGCCTGATGACGAGCAACATAGATTGGAGAGGTTTGGTAGGCTTCAGCCTTCGACTTTCAATGGAGCCGAGGGCGAGGATGCCCAGGGTTTCTTAGACAAGTGTTAGAGGATGCTTCGTACAACGGGTATATTGGAGACCAGTGGGGTCTTGTTCACTACTTTCTAGTTTACAGGAGCTTCTTTTACTTGGTGGGAGGCTTATGAGAGGCGCATGCTTGTTGGTGCAACACCCCTTACCTGGCAGGAGTTCATCGCTCTGTTTTTGGAGAAGTATGTGCCATAGTCCCGCAGGGAGGAGCTGCGCAGGCAGTTCAAGCAGTTGCATCAAGATGATATGACTGTGATGCAGTATGAGATGAGATTTTCAGAGCTAGCCCATCATGTTTTTTGGTTGATTCATACAGAGAGAGAGAGATAGAGAGAGAGAGAGAGGATCAGGAGGTTCGTGGATGGCCTGACATATCAGCTCCGGATTCTTATGACCATAGAGAGGGTATCCGGTGCTACTTTTGAGAAGGTTGTTGATATTTCCCATGAGATTGAGTCAGTTCGTCGCTAGGAACGAGATGAGAGGGAGGCCTCAGGGATCTGGTAGCTTTGGTATTATTCCCTCAAGAGGTCAGTTTTCAGCATAGCAGAGGCCGCCTATTTAGGCCTGCTCAGCCATCTCACCCAGCATATAGTGGTGCATAAAAGGGGCATGGTTCCCGCAATTTTCATCCGGGCCGCTCATCATTCAGTGCCCTTCTAGCCCAGAGCTCATCCCGTGCACCATGAGTTCAGGGTTCCTCCATGCCAGGTTCTTCTACTAGTCATCCCGGTGCTAGGGGTTCCCTTCAATCCCCGTCACCAGCACAAGGAGGTTGTATGAGTGTGGAGAGTTGGGGTGTCGCGCACCCTTTTTTCCTCCTCCTCAGCGGAAGATCGGGTTCATGACATTGGTTGGGATAACTATTTCCTTTTGGGAAAGGGGTTTGCATATTTTGAAGAGTCTCCACCTAACGATTTTAACGGTGCGTTAGGGCACCTAAGGGGTTTAATTAAAACTACGTTGCTAACCATAGATTTGGGTAAGGGCTTGAAATTATCCTAAGGGGAAGGTGTTAGGCACCCCTCAGGATCCACAAGTGTGGTTCCCGACCAAATGTTTTCGTGAATTTGTACAAATAGCAAATAACAAGTAAAGGCTCAAATAAGAGGGGATTTAAGTCTTAAGCATACAGGTGTTTAGAAAAACAGTAGGGGTAACTACGAACTATCGTATACAAGTATCCCAGGTTTATAATAATATGGATCACATCAATGCAATACCCGGTAATCACTCCTCCAAGAGGGGATACACGTGGTGTTAGCGCACCGGTCATCATATTCATATCCTACCCTTCCCACCACGTAAAGGTAATTAAAGCGTGTGTTGGTCACGGATTCTATTTGCGTGCTATTACCCGTCTCATCCTATCAGTCCTGGAGGAGGTTAGGACTACTATCCTAAAGGGTAGTTACTAGGCAGACCCTCAGGTTTAAAGGGGTAATATTCCAAGGCGACAAGCAAAGAACATGTAGGACTGCAGTCAGTGGGAAACACATAGGAGCATATAGGAGGCCCAGGTTTTCCTCCGCAGATAATGCATATAATTATCACGACTCAAACACATATAAGGAAAATATTGTTAATTAAGATCCTAAGACATGGTATCTAGGTGAATTCAGAGGATAAACAGATAGGCAGACTTGTTTTATAACTCAAAAACATGCTCTTAATCAGTTTGCCTACTGATTTAAAAGTACCTATTAGTGTTAAGCAGCACACACAAGAGAGAGACAGATTTCTAATTTTTTTGGAAATTTAGTCACCTAAGGCTTGCCTAGGCGGGGGATAGTGTATATTAACAGAATTATTAGAAGCACTGTTGCAAATTGTTACCCAAACATGTTGTTCGAGGTTGTTCAGAACATAGAAGCATTACCAGTTGTTTTTACAGAAAACTGAGTGAGGTTTTTATACCTTTTTTTTATACATCAGTAATTAGACTAAATGTAGTTGAGCGATTAGGACCCTATAACATGATATCTAATACACAGGTAGAGATGCAGAATGATGCATATGCAGAATTCCTAAGCATGATTTCTAAATGCTCAGTAATCACAGTATTAATTATGGTTTCAGAAGATGCTGGAGTGATAACTTATTTTAATGTTGTTTAGCCTAGGACAAGATTTCTAAGCGTACATGGCAGTATAGAACATGATAGTAGAAAATACCCTTTATTAGCAGGATTTTTCTAAGTAAAAGTGAACATGCTAAAATAGTAGGTATGAGACCTAATAATCATGATTTCTAGTGCATGAATTTGAACATATGGGCCTAAACATGATCTCTATTGCATAGATAGGAAATAAAATAAAATAGCATGGTTTCTAATGCATGAATTTGAACATATGGGCCTAAACATGATCTCTATTGCACAGATAGGAAATAAAGTCTAATAGCATGATTTCTATCCCTTTAATAGCTAATGGTTGCATAGCTACCCCTCCCTTTTCACTATCCATCCCCTGAGTTGTTTACAAATTATTACAGGCCAGAGAATTATGAATTACACAACTAAAGGAAAATAAGAAGTTACTACTATAGGGAGCCTTCAATTAGGCCCAGATCTTCCAAACCTCAATGCCTTATGGCATTTTCATAGCCTTTCATAGTTCGGGTGTGTCAGAGTTCCCTAAGGACCTCAAGGGCTCCCGGGCAGTGCTCACACCCAGACATAGCCAGAGAGTTAAAAATGTGCAGTGTGGAAGTGCCAGCCTTGTGTGTCAGAGTTCAGAGGGTACTCAAAGGGTCCCCAAAGCAGTGCTCACACGAAGGGGGCTCAACTTAGACTTCAAAGAGTATATGTGAGAGTGCTTTTATTTAAAAGGATTTAAGTAAGGAACAGTTTTGAGAAAGGGTAAGTAAGAAAACAGTTTTTTGAAGAAGGAAATGGAAGCTTAACATCACAAAGGACCAAGGATAGTCCAACAAGCACAGAGAGGGGTAATGGGATTAGGGAAAAATACAGAGCATGTAAGGTCATACATACAGCAGGCACATACACACACAGACATACAATCAGGAACACCTAAGGGTGTAGAGGATCAGGGGGTACAGTGCTAGGTCAGATTAACACCTAAGGCCGTGTTAAACTAATGTACTAGTCATAGGCATGTAAGAAGTAGGTGCTAAGTGTATAGAAACATGCTAGTCATAAACAAATAAAGCATAATTTAAACATGCAGAGGGGAGTTCAGGATCCTAGATACATGCTGAAGAATAAGTAAGCAAGTTAGAAGCATGCTGAATTACAACAGTAATGGAAACATGTTGGTTTGAGGAACTAGAATCTAAATTAGAACATACCAGTGAAGTGAAGAAAGCAGTAACACAAACAGGAAAGTAGGAGAATGCACAATAGTTAGCCTTGGCTTGCAACCGGCTAACCTACAGTAGTAGTAATTAGCACAGAAGAGAGATCAGAAAGTATTTTTAAATTGTGAGAGAGATTTTTTGAACAGATTAGTTCATTTTTTTTTGTGTACGAACAGAGTATATATAGTTATGAAAACTTGATGAAAACAAAGGAAAGAACCAGAATTAACCAGTGATTGTGGGACTGAATACAATCAGTACCCAATTAGTACAAGTATCCCTATAATCAAGGGAATAATTCACACGGTCTGTATTAAATAAGGAAAGAACCATATATAGCTTAGAGGAATATAAGAACAGTGTAAGTATAATAGGAAATTAGGTATCCCTTAATTGAAGGGGTTAAACTCAAACGGCTAGTAGGTAAAATAATAATTAAGGAAAGTTCTAATGCCTGTAACATATAAGGAAACAGTTTCACCCCTAATTCAAGCATATAATTGAGACCAGGTTCAGAAGATATCACTTAAGGAAATAGCAATCGATTAACAATTAATCAATTATGTAACAAGGTAAGAAAACAAAGTTGGAAGTCAATAAGAACATCTCATAAGAAATCAGGGATTCGAAGTTGGTACTAATTAAGGGAAGGCCTCATGTATCTAAGGAAACATTCAGAATCTGCAAAGGATATCGTATGAAAAAATTAGTATAGTACTACTCATAATCATTCAGGGATTCAAGGCAGTAATGATTCAAGCAGTGTGAACACACAAGAAGCAGCAAAATCAAAGACCCAATAGCATAGTGAAGCAATAATCACAAAGAAGCAGGGATTACTCATGGGAAACATACACACATACAAATCGAAAGAAAAAGACATGCTCAGAATTTAGAACACAGTGTTAAAACTAAATAAATCATGATTAAAAGTGATAAAATGGTTAAGCATATGAGAAAAATCACATAAACTTTGAGAAATCGTTTGAAGAAAAGGTTTCAGAAACCCTAAGCGAAAAACTTGTTGAAAAATGTAAAACCTTTAAGAAAAAAGGTAATAATACTCGTAATAAACCCGGATCTAGTGTACATCTAAGAGAATAGGAAGGTTTTTGAAGAAAACATGTAAAAAGCCTCATGATATAAACATATCTAAGACAGATCTAAAGATATCGTGAAAATACCAGGGGTTAGGGTTTCAGAGAGTTGAAAAAATAAGAAAAACCTTAAAGATGTCGCCAGCGTTAGCTGGAAAAGTCATGTCTCTGACTCAGACGGCCGGAGGAGGCCGGAAGATGGCATGAGGGACCATGGGTACGAGCTGAACCGCTCCAGATTCTCCTGAGGGCCTTAGGGTGCCATTAGACTGGTATAGGGTGAAGCAGTAACCAGGAGATGATGGGAGACCATAGTTTCTGGCGAGGGAACTAGCCGGAGAAGACGAACAAACTCCATTGGAGGTGGAGAGACAAGAAGGTTCTAGAGAGAATTAGAGAGAACCAGAAAGAGATAGAGAGAGAATGCGAGACTGAGAAATGATAGGTCGGAGGGGGGGTAGGTCTAGGTTTAATTATGGTATGTGGGATCTGGGCCGTTGATAAGAAATAATCAACGGCCAGGATTAGCCAAAGGGTTGGGTCGGGCAGGTGAGGTATTGGACTTAGGTTTATTGGGATGATTTTAAAAAGGGGTATTGGGCAGGTAGATTTAGGCTAAAATCAAAATTAAAAATGGCTATTAGTTAAATACCCAAAAAATAGATAAATAATTAATAAAAAATAGCTAATAATTACATAAAATGAAATTAATGCTAGATAAATGAAATTAAGGTAATTAATGAGTATAAAAAAATATAAAATGAAATAATTATTGATTTAAATGGTATAAAATGTACAATTATGCAATAGTTGTAAAATTATTGTAATTATGGTCAAATAATGCCAAATTGGCTAATTTATGAAATAATTAAATCCTAATAGGATTAAAATGATATATTGGCTGGGAAATATTTTGAAGCTATTTATAATACAATTTATGAATAATTATTGAATATAAAAATACCGAATAAATTGGAAAAGGATTTCATAAAAATATGAAAATTTTCGGAAAAATACCAGTTACTATAAAGAGTGATTTTGAAGGTATATATACAAATTAAAAAAATAATTTTGGAAAAAATTGGGTATCAACAGTTGCCCCTCTTTACCCGAGAAGGGTGAAAGAGTTGTCGGGTAAAGATATTTGCCAATTTTGACCGAGTGGAAATAGCTTGAAAGGTTCAGGCCACACCCTGGTTCCTGAGCTGCCTACATATCCCTGGTCTTAAAGGAATCAGGTCGTATGTAGTTTCGGGGTCATCGGTGAAGTATACCCATCAAGTTTTACAAGAACGGACGCCAAGTACAGGATTAGCTGAGCAAACGACTTATAGAGATGGTTTAGAAGAACTGGAGCGGAACCACTCCCGCCTGGATGGTTGTTGCTTCCCGGATTACCTGCAAATAAACAATACGAGCGTATATTGTGCATAATTTAAACATGATGAAAATTCCCGTTGGACGGTGAATGCTTTCTTTGGATGATTAAGGATGACATCCTTAGACCATGATGTCCAGGGCCATGAATTTCTTTGATGAGGGATTCGCAGGCCACGAAATGATGTTCTCGGTCCATGGAGATGGTGCCTCCGAACCATGACACCTTTGAATAATGATATGCAGAATGATAAAAGAGATCCTCAGGCCATGACATGGTGCTCTCGGGCTATGAAGATGGTGCCTCCGAACAATGACGCCTTTGGATAGGTTGGCGATATCTCAGCCCATGAAGATGCAATAGCATGATGCTGACAAGACAGAGCTTAGTCTTGAGAATTTAAAAAGGGCAGAACTTAACCCGAAAGGAAGCGAATGATAGATATAGGGGTTGCTTTTAAAAAGTAAATGGGAGACAGCGTTTAGTCTCGGAAGGAAGAAAGGTAGCCTTATGCAATATGCGGATGCATATGGAGACATCATTTTGTCTCGGAAGGAAGAAAGGTAGCCTTATGCAATATGCGGATGCAGATGGAGACTGCGTTTAGTCTCGGAAGGCTGAAAGGTAGCCTTATGAAATATGCGGATGCAGATGGAGACAACGTTTAGTCTCGGAAGGCAAAACGGTAGCCTTATGCAATATGCGCATGCAGATGGAGACAACGTTTAGTCTCGGAAGGCGGAAAGGTAGCCTTATGAAATATGTAAGTAAAGACGACAGAAATTCTTAGATGGGGTTAATTGTGGTAGACCGTTGTGATAATGAAACATCGTTTGTGCTGATAATAAATATTGGCGTGTGCGTTGAGTTTGAGGAACCATGTCTGTCCTTTGAGCGGATAATATGTTTTGGGGCTTCTGCAATTTGTGCCTGTATCCAAAGAAAGATCGTGAGTTTTGTAAAGGGGGAAGGTTATTTCGCATTCCTGCTGGCTCTGCTTGGCTAGTTGGCTTGATCTGATGATATTGTCTGTATCATTGGGGTAGCGTTCGCTAAACAAGTTGTTTCAAAAATAAATATGCATGATTTTGTAAAAGTGTAATATATAATCTAAAATAGTTTTTTGGATGAATCGACGACGTGGAATGGCTTGAGACATTGCAACCTCTTCCGCTGCGGAATTATTAGGGTCCTCCTAAAAATTCTGCCCCAGTTTGCTGGGTGGATGCCTCTAACTGCTGCTCGCGCCGTGACTGGTTGAACTTGCTTCGGAATTTTGAAGGTCCTACTCAAAACTCTGCCCCAATTTCCAATTGCAGGGAAAAAATATATTTTTATTGAATTGTGACCGACCCCATAGGGCTGCCTACGTATCCCCTCTTAAACGGGAATCGGGTCAGGCGTAGTTCAAATTACATCATTGAGAAAGCATAAAGATTACACATAGTAGCGCTTGACTGCATCTGAATTGATTGGCTTAGGCTAGAATTCTCAGTCCATTTCCGCGAGTATAAGTGCTCCTCCTGTCAGCACTCTATGAACCATGTACGGACCTTGCCAGTTAGGAGAGAACTTCCCCAAATTCTCCATGTGATCAGCAGATTTCTTGTATTTGATAACGACATCATCTACGTACACCTCGATCTCCTTGTGAATCATGTCATGGAATATGGTGGTCATGGCCCTCATATAGGTGGCCCCGGCATTCTTTAGACCGAATGGCATCATCTTGTAACAATACACTCCCCACGATGTAATGAACGCCATTTTCTCAGCATCTTCCTCATCCATCCAAATCCGGTGATAACCAGCGAAGCAATCCACAAAGGACTGCAATTCATGCTTAGCGCAGTTATCAATCAAAATATGTATACTTGGCAAGGGGAAGTCATCTTTCGGACTGGCCCGCTTGAGAGCCCGATAGTCGACGTAGACTCTGACCTTCTCGTCCTTCTTTGGCATAGGTACAATGTTGGCTAACCATGTCGGGTACTCCACTACTCGGAGAACTTTGGCGTTGATCTGCTTGGTAACTTCTTCTTTTATTTTCAAACTCATGCCGGGTTTGAACTTTCTGAGCTTTGGTTTCACTGGTGGACACATTGGATTAGTTGGCAGTTTGTGAGCCACAATAGACGTACTTAGACCAGTCATGTCATCATACGACCATGCGAATACATCCCCATACTCTCTTAGAAACTATGTGTATTCTTTCTTTTCTGATGGTGACAGATGGATGCTGATACGAGTCTCCTTGACGTTTTCTGAATCTCCCAGGTTGATAATTTCGGTCTCATCCAGGTTGGACTTAGGTCTATTCTCAAAGTTTTCAACTTCTTTGACAATCTTGTCAGTTATGTCGTCTTCATCTGAATCAATTTATGTTTGTTGCGTTATCTCATTGCATGTCACAGTCATCGGTTCATCAAGACAAGTAATGCTATATAAATAAAGTAATGAGAGAAAACATTAGACATAAATATCATATTCGTAAGAGAAATTTAGAAGATGCTTTGATAGATTGAACAACTGTTTTGAACATTGAAGATCTTTATTGCAAAAATTGAAAAATGCAGGAAAAGGAAAATCATTTAGTAAATAAAATAGTAAATAATGCTTGTTTTAGCCTTGCTACCCCGAGGCTCATCGGGCTTTGGTCGTCTTGATAGAAAAGTTCTTGAGATATTCCCCCTTGATTACAGTCTGTATGGAAGGGCCTTCCTCCCCCTCCCCCTTGAAAATAACACAGCAATCCATATCATCATCCTCTAGGAACAAACTCCTCATTGCTGCAAGTGCTTCTTCCTCATCTGAACCGTAAATAGTGTCGGCCTGCTTGAAAGTCTACTCAAGATGAGGTATCGGCTGCTCCAAAGGTTAATAGGGACCGCGCCAAGGTGGCGACTAGTCGTTGAATTCCTGCCAAGTGTACTCATACCCCAGACCAAAAGTGGTGTCATGTTCCTTGAGCTTTATGGGCTTCGTGATCCCTTGGACGTTTTTACCGAGCCTTTTGCCTGGCTCATATCCTCTCCAGTTCAAGATGCTCTCAATCTTGTTATCCTACAATTTGTCCTTGTCGATAGCATTGACCCGTTCAATATGGTGGTAAGTTCCTTCGCCTATCTTCCTTTTTCCGTCAATAACCGGAATAGTTTGACGGCTATAAATAGGGTTGCTACCGTCACCATGAATAATCGCCGTGGTTCCACTCGAATTTTACCGCCTGATGTAGTGTTGATGCTACGGGCCCAGCAGCATAAATTCAAGGTCGTCCCAACAACAGGTTGTAGGATGCCGGAACATCTATCACCTGGAAATCCACTTCGAACCAAGTCGGTCCTATCTGTAGACATAGACTGATCTCCCCCATGGTGGACCTTTGAGAACCGTCAAAGGCTTTCAAATTGATCACCCCATCCTATATCTCATGTATCCCTTTACCCAATTTCTTGAGTGTTATCAACGGACAGATGTTAAGACTAGAACCTCCATTGATCAAGATTCTTGTGATGAAATGATCTTCGCATTGCACTGTGATGTGCAACGCTTTGTTGTGCCCCAATCATTTAGGTGGCAGCTTGATCACGCTCAACTATGTCTAATAAAAGACTAAGCGGACATTGCAAATATAATCCGGGGTATTACGCCCAAAGTCGATCCCACAAGGAATTTACGTATCAA
>ML336587.1:13487-28182 GCA_005239505.1 Nicotiana paniculata | reverse complement strand
TATGGAAGCATAGGATGAAGAGAGAAAGGGCCAAAATGGAATGATTGAAGAAAGAAACTCAGAAGTTTAAAAGATACGAGAAAGTGCATCACATGTATTTTGCATTATTTCCAATTTAATCGTGTTCAATGCTTCTTTAGAAGAAAATATACGTAACTTATCTGCAAACTAAGTGCATGATTGTCACGACCCCAACCGATGAGCCGCGACAGGCATCCGGTATCTTACCCAACCGAGTATCAATGTAACGTATCTTTCTTATTACATCATTACATATACATGACATACGGGCCTAATAGGCCAACATAATCCTTTATAGACTCAAAACATAGGCCGGCCAGGCCGTACAATCCTTTATATACACGACATATGTCTACAAGCCTCTAAGAGTACATAAATATCATAAAGGTCGGGACAAAGTCCCGCCTTACCAAGCAATACGTGTCTAAATCATACTAAGCAAAGAGAAACTCCGAAGCAAATGGAGCGCACCAACATCTTCCGCTAAGCTGATAGCCTACTTGGAGGGCTCTCAACCTCTCTATCAGGACATACGGGCAAGAAACGCAGCGTCCCTAAGCAAAATGGACGTCAGTACGAATAATATATCGAGTATGTAAGGCACATAAATAAATACATAAGAGACATGGGAGAGATATAGAGTAATTAACTCAACCTGTATGTCTGGATAACTTTGTAAATAATAAACTACTTTTAGCATCATGCATATGCGTATGAATGTCATGTCGTGCATAGGTATATGTTTCATAACATGATCCGCCTCTGAGGGCATCCCATCATATCATATCGGCCACTGTGGGCAAAATCATCATCGTATACCAGCTGATCAGGTGGTGGTGCGTATATAACGCCATAACCTTTCCCATATCCCATATACATATACATATATATACACACGTATATAATGCCGTTTGAATCATATATATATACATACATATATACGCGTATATAATACCGTTTGAATCATATTTCAGCCACTGTTGGCAACATCATCATCATATACCAGCTGATCAGGTGGTGGTGCGTATATAACGCCATCTGGTCATGGGTCAATGTGCATATGTAAATGCATGAAATGCATATGAAATACGTCAATAAAATCTCTCGGTATGTCATAAGCCCATTATGCCTCCGATTAATATCATGAAATAAACTTTACCAACATACGTATTTTCGAGACCCATGAGCAGAAGATAATAATAATATCTCATGGGGAATCAAGAATATAGACACCCCTACTATTTTTATGAATAGAGTAATTTATAGAAACTGTGTATTTGCTCGTTTCTTCAGTATAATTTGGACCATGCCAAAAGAAAGAAGGGATAGCCTTAACATACCTGAACCGATTTCTTTTACAAAAACACATAACGGCGGATCGATATAGGAAAAAATCCAAATGATCTTCTTTAGAAAGATTGTACCGCGCTTTCTTTGAATTAGCATTTCATGTTGGACCTTGTAGCATATCAGAGAATTTCACGTTTGGACATTGTAATATTTCAGAGAGTTTTCCACGTTTGAACATTGTAACCTTTCAGATAGTCTCACCTTCTGGACATTGCTATTTTACTTTAATAATGTGGGAAGATGGCCCCTTTTTCTTAAAGATAGTGGCCCTCACTTTGATGGCTTAGTTGGACACCAATTTCCTTCAAATTTTTTCCACATTTCGTGTGACATTAGTAGTCACTAGTTTGCAGCTATTATGCTGGCACATATTTTTTGTAAGGCTTATCCAACCAATTATCCACTTATTCCTTAATTACATGTTAATCTTCCATCAAAAATCCATAATTAACCAAATATCTACATAATTGAGAATTATTTTAAATTACTTAGAATACCACTCATTTTAACACATCTTATACACCTTACTATCATGGTCATGGGGTACCTTGTGTGGTACTAGTCCATAATTATCGGGTATTTTAGTTCGGGCCGTATTTTATCCCAAAAGGCCAAACTTGGACGAAAATTCATTTTCTTTGACTTGCTCCCCCTCTCACATTCACGAATTTACTTATCACTTGTGAAATAGCATAATTCTTATAATCCCCAACTAATCTTTTCCTTGGACTGATGCCAATTACCTTACGACAAATTCAATGTAAAATACTGCAGGGTGCAACATCGTCGTAACTTATTACTGCGGAGCGTAATAATGTAAGTCGTAACTTAATACTGCAGGATGTAATATTGGCGTAATATTGCGGGGCGTAACATCATTCCCCCCTTTGGAACATTCGTCCTCGAATTTTGACTGATGCTCTCATCATTTTCATAACTTATAGCTCTTGTGAATACCTTAATACTCTTCTTGCCATTTAAGCAGTTGCTCTGTGAATAAATCCAAAGTCTAGGGTATTCCCCTTTTAGTCTTTTTGCTCATATCATGACCTGTGGTCGAAATCTTCCTAATCTCGTAAATGTTACTACCTTTCATCATGCAGCCTGTAAAATTTTTGACCTTGCAAGTGTGCCCAATCTCTAGGATTCATATGTAGAGCTTGATAAGATGTCCCTTTGGGCATATATGAGTATAATGAAGTTCTTCACTTGGTACTTTGTTGAATTCACGAATATTGCTATATCTCATCGCATAGGTTCGTTTAGCCATCCGTATGAATTTACTGCCATAACTCTTACTTTATTTTATCGTTGCTGAGGTCTGCTACCAAATCGCAGCTTACTCTCGTTGCTTATTCCATATGTATAAATTTAAGTCCGTTAATGCTTCCTCGTTACTGCTCATCTTTAGAATGACTGTTCAATCTCATCTCATACTTTGTGACTTTTGTCCATCTATTGTTGATTCACCTTAATATTGATCTACAATATATAACTGATAACTTGAAACCTCTTACGTAATACTTTGCCGCTAGGGCTTACGTTACCTCAAGGAATATCCGAAGTGACTCTCATAATTGTATTTCATAGTGTCTCAATGTAACACCTTATGGGGGTATCCTAAATTCGTGCCGCCAGCGAAATCTCTTCTTCTTCTCTTCTTTTTTTATTTTCCTTCAATTCATTATTCAAACGAAGGCCCAAATATCATCCTTTATCTTTCACAATTATACCCTTATTTTATTCCCAGGTCAGTATTTCATTCCTTCGAAATGCTATCAATCTTCGACTTTTTTTGAGTTCATTAGGGCTGTAGTGAGCTTTGTCTAACATAGAGAAACTGTCTGCTCTTCTGGTATTCATGGGCTTAATCCTAAAGACTTATCCATTCTCGTCACTTTTTCACTTGCCTTTCCTCATCCTTACTTATGTTTTCTTAAAACTTTGTCAATCTACCATTAGTTTGCGACCTATACGTATCCATTTATAAACTTTCCTTCAACTTTCTTGCACCATAGATTTCCTTATGTTATTCTGGAATGTCAAGCAAGACGTCAGATCATCTCCAAATTTTCTCTATTCTCTTAATTAGATCTCTCATTACTTAGAAATCATAGGTTGCTGCTATCATTCTCGGTTATTGGATCCATGTGCTTATAGCCTTTTATCCATAGTATGGACTATTCACGATCTTGTGCCTTTGAGTATCTTGTATGTTGTTCACCTATACCTTACTTACCTTAAAATCTCGCATCGTATCTTTTATCTCTTTCATGACCTCCCTTCCACATAGATATAATTCACGTCCATTACTTGAAGCTCTATTATAATACTTGCACCTCTGGTGCCTATGCAATCCGGTGGGAGCTCCATACTTAATTCTTATGAGGTTGGTATTTTTCTAACTGGCTTTATCGTAGAGCCGTTATAGAATATGGTTGTTGTACTATCCCTTTGGTACCTTCTATTTTAAGGCTGGTCCTGCGATGCTCTCAATCACAATTTTATAATTTTCTAGGTCCAATAATCAAACTCTTGATTTACTTAGTTGATGTCACTCTTTAGTTTCCTCTTCTCTTTGATCAACCATCGTGTAGGCTTAAGCTCTCTTCTGATCTGTGGCTCATGGTATCAGTTATTACTTTAGCCTTTCATGGGCATTATGGAATATCCATGATACAATCTTCTAACAATTCAATCATTTGTCTATGCCCTGGGCTTAATTCTTTATTATAACTTATATCGGAGTCTTCTATGGTTGTATGATTATCAACAAATATGCTGCCTGGATAATGTTCCAAATTCTGGAGTGTATCCATACGTACTAACTGTCGATCATTGATCGAATAATTCATTTGTTCCATCTTAGCTTTCTTTCAACATAAGCTATTACTTTTCCTGGTCATCCTGCCCCCTTGTTACGTCCATAATTAGCTTATCTTAGTGCCCACACTTGCCAGAGTTTTCATACAACTCATATGGTCTCGAATATTAGTTTTAATTCTTACTTCCCGTTCATTAGCCACGGTAGGTGCCACTTTCCTTTGGAATGATTACAATTTTGTTGCAAGATTGTTGTTACACGACAATTTCCTCTTTAGGTCGTTGTGCTTAGGATGAAGCCTTCTTATCTCCTCAGCTAGTCTTTCGTTGTAGTGCTTAGGGAGAACCCTTGACTCTCATAAAGCTGTGAGCTTATTACATACCTTTTCTGATGTCCTTACTTTCCTATACTTATCTGTAGTTACTTATCTCCACGCCCTTGTGCTGGTATGGTTGTTTCTGAACTGATATTTTGACTGCCTTCCCAGTGGCACTTTATTTTATCCCCGTAACACTCATACGCTGTCTTTAGCTACCCCGACTCTTGTTTGAATATATCTCAGGTATTATAATGATATTCTTCGAGGTTGAACTCTCTATGTTGGGTTCTACTTTGTTTATCTCACACGATCTTATGACTCGTTTATAACCTCCTGTTTAGCCATAACTGGAATCTTCTTGACTAATTACTAACTACTCATTGAACCATTCTCATATTAATATTCCTTGTAATCTTTCTTGTGTTATTTCCTTTGTCTTAACTTACGTCTCATACTGACTCCTTATTTATTAATAACAGCTTGGGCAGGAACCTTTACTTCCTCTCCTTGACGTCATGCTTGCACAATATTCTTGAATAGTAGCGTATCTATAAGATTTGGATAAATCACATCTCATTCCTCTTTCATTTATCACATTCTTCCTTTACCATTCCATAGTCACTAGAACCACTTAATTCTGGCTTAATGCCACATTACTCCATATTCTCCCCTTTAGGGAAGTACTAAGAGTTGAAGCTATGATGACCTACCTATATATGGTTTACCTTTTCATCATTAGCATCTTCTCACATTACCGATGAACCTTACTTGCCTTGCGGTAATCCTTTTGTACCAAGGATAACGAAATTCCTTACTCGCGAGGGTGGCACTTAGTGTAACTAACACACAGAGTCCCTTAAGCTTAACTTTGCTCATATTTCTTGCCTTAGGGAAGTGTCTTCCTGAATAACCATTCTCTGAGTTTCTCATGAATCTTCCTCTGTGGTCTGTTCTATTATTGCCGGAACGCAATCTGAAGTTCTCATGATGCCGACCACCATCAAATCACTCAGTCCCTAATTCATGTTTAGTTTATCTTTTTCCACCAGTCCATGCTGACTTCTATTACTCTGGGTCTAACTTTTTCTTCTGAATCACGTTAGCGTCACGAACTTGTTTCTCGAAGTGAGGATATGACGTTATAGCTTATATTCTTTTGTTACCTCAAGGCCTGTCACTTCTCGTCTTTTTCTTCACTTGACTATCGACTCTGGAATCTTGTCATATTTTTGGCCTACCGTTGTCATCCATATATCACATCTTACTCTTAACGCTTCATTAACTCTCTTCTTATTTCCTGCGTACATTTATGTCTATCACTTTATTCTGAAAACTTCAACAAGATATTCTTTTGCTTTTAATTCCCTTTGCACCATCGACAGGTTAATTGGGTTTCCTAGCATTATCTCTCAACTAGGGACGGGATCCATACTAAGATAATATTTATTATTTTCAGGCTTCCAGTGCCTGTACTCATGTCTAGCTGTACTATTTTAGAGTGCACCATCTAGGTATCCATAAAGAGATCTATTAGAACACTTGCAATATCCTTCGGAAATGTCAACTGGCGCGAACAATTCATCCATCATATCTTCTTATACTGCTTCTGTTAACCCTTATTGGGCGTATCTGGAATGGGTGCGACCAATTATATATATACCTCTGTTACTATTGAATATAACTCAAAAAGTTATGTTTCTCTGCCTCAATTATAAATTTTTTTAACCTTCATTAACTGGGTATCTCGTAGCCTTTTTCATCTTGATCCTTTTACTTACTGAAACTTGTACTTATCTTCTTAATCTCTCATTGCCCTTCACCATAATGATGGATAGGCGTTCTTGCCTTAAGGCTTCTTATCAGTAAGCTTACACCTTTCAGTACACCCATGATCTGCTAAAAACCTCACATTTACTTATCGTAGGCATCATACAAAAAATTCAATTCCTCTGACTCAGTTTTTTCTCAACTATCTCACTTTCCAACCTTCTTTCCGGATATAGGTATCGTCTTATTATGAATAGGATTTAGGAATTTGAATTCCTATGACTAAGCTCTACCACACGATCTAGAGTAAGAAGAAAGAGTGGCAATCTTAAATGTCCTGTAGCCTCCTGCTTATAAGTGTGGTGCACGACATACCCATAAACAAGACTCTACTAGACACGACTTGTAGATTCCCTAGGACAGAACTACTTTGATACCACTTTTGTCACAACCCCAACCGATGGGCCACGACGGTCACCCGGTACCTTACCCAACCGAGTATCATTGTAACGTATCTTTCTTATTACATCATTACATACACATGACATACGGGCCTAATAGGCCAACATAATCCTTTATAAACTCAAAACATAGGCCGACCAGGCCGTACAATCCTTTATATACACGACATATGTCTACAAGCCTCTAAGAGTACATAAATATCATAAAGGCCGGGACAGAGTCCCGCCTTACCAAACAATACGTGTCTAAATAATACTAAGCAACAAGCAACTCCAAAGCAAATGGAGCGCACCAACATCTTCCGCTAAGTTGATAGCCTACTTGGAGGGCTCTAGACCTCTCTATCAGGACCTGCGGGAAAGAAATGCAGCGTCCCCAGGCAAAAGGGACGTCAGTACGAATAGTGTACCGAGTATGTAAGGCACATAAATAAATACATAAGAGACATGGAAGAGATATAGAGTAATTGACTCAACCTGTATGTCTGGATAACTCTGTAAATAATAAATTACTTTTAGCATCATGCATATGCGTATGAATATCATGTCGTGCATAGGTATATGTTTCATAACATCATCAGCCTCTGAGGGCATCCCATCATATCATATCGACCACTGTGGAAAAAATCATCATCGTATACCAGTTGATCAGGTGGTGGTGCGTATATAACGCCATAAACTTTCCCATATCCCATATACATATACATACATATATACATGTATATAACGCCGTTTGAATCATATATATATACATACATATACACACGTATATAACGCCGTTTGAATCATATTTCAGCCACTGTGGGCAACATCATCATCATATACCAGCTGATCAGGTGGTGGTGCGTATATAACGCCGTAACCTTTTCCCATATCCCAGATACATATATTTACATATATACGCGTATATAACGCTATCTGGTCATGGGTCAATGTGCATATGTAAATGCATATGAAATACGTCAATAAAATCTCTTGGTACGTCATAAGGTCATTATGCCTCTGATTAATGTCATGAAATAAACTTTACCGATATACGTATTTTCTATACCCATGAACAGAATATAATAATAATTCTCATGGGGAATCAAGAATATAGACACCCCTACTATTTCTATGAATAGAGTAATTTATAGAAACTGTGTATTTGCTCGTTTCTTCAGTATAATTTGGACCATGCCAAAAGAAAGAAGGGATAACCTTAATATACCTGAACCGGTTTCTTTTGCAAAAACACGTAATGGCGGATCGATATAGGAAAAAATTCAAATGATCTTCTTGAGAAAGATTGTACCGCGCTTTCTTTGAATTAGCATTTCATGTTGGACCTTGTAGCATATCAGAGAATTTCACGTTTGGACATTGTAATATTTCAAAGAGTTTTCCACGTTTGGACATTGTAACCTTTCAGATAGTCTCACCTTCTTTACATTGCTATTCTACTTTAATAATGTGGGAAGATGACCCTTTTTTCTTAAAGATAGTGGCCCCCACTTTGATGGCTTAGTTGGACACCAATTTCCTTCAAATTTTTGCAACATTTCCTGTGATATTAGTGGTCACTAGTTTGCACCTATTATGCTGGCACGTATTTTTTGTAAGACTTATCCAACCAATTATCCACTTATTCCTTAATTACATGTTAATCTTCCATCAAAAATTCACAATTAGCCAAATATCTACATAATTGAGAATTATTTTAAATTACTTAAAATATCACTCATTTTAACACATCTTATACACCTTACTATCATGATCATGTGGTACCTTGTGTGGTACTAGTCCATAATTACCGGGTATTTTAGCTCGGGCTAAATTTTATCTCAAAATGCCAAACTTGGACGAAAATTTATTTTCTTTGACTTGCTCCCTCTCTCACATTCACAAATTTCACTTGTGAAATAGCATAATTCTTATAATCCTCAAATAATCTTTTCCTTGGACTGATGCCAATTACCTTACAACAAATTCAACGTAAAATACTGCAGGGTGCAACATCGTCATAACTTATTACTGCGGAGCATAATATCACTGTAAGTTAATACTATCGGGTACAACACTATCGTAACTTAATACTGCAGGACGTAATATTGGCGTAATATTGCGGGGCGTAACAATGATCACACCCAATTATGTTTTATAAAAAGGATTAAGCTGTCATTACAAATATAATCCGGCTTACAAGTCCGGAGTCGAATCCCAGAAAGAACTAAGGCTCAGCTACAGTTGTTCAATATCGTTAAGAAGACAAGCTCTAATAAATTTCTAAGTTATATAGATTAAGATTCTTATATCTAACTAATCAACTAAGAAACTAAAACGATAAATTAACAACTAAAGATACTAAGGGTTGGAGATTAAATTTAGGAGGTCTAGAGTTATGATTTCCCCAAATGTTGGAATCCTTCCTGCTATGTTCCCTACAACTTCGCCAATGTATTCTTTACTGATCGTAAGCACTTTAGGTGCCGTAATTCTCTCTCGAGCATCTATAATAATTTACTAGACATATTCTCTCGAACTACGCTAGTTGGCTTTATCTAACCGCTCATTATGACCACGTCAAAGCTTTGTTATTTCTAAACCTACCTTTAAACTCGTTGTATTGATTTATCACATATGTTAGGAGTGACGTTGTTCAACAACCACCTAAATATGTATCCTTTCTCAAGCAACACATAATAAATAGGCACAGTCAATCGTGGCCATTCAATCAACTGAAATAAGCACGTAGTTAAATAAATAGACAAATTAAGGTTAAATTATATTAAAAGATAACAAGAATTCATCTTCCAAGAGGTTCCATCAAAACCCTAGATAACAAATTAGCTATTCATAATAGTATGCATAACTATTGTGAGCACGTGATTTTTACCTACCATATAATCCTATACAAAATTCAATAAATTATTTAATTTTATGAGTTTTATTGAATTTGTGAATCAATTTTGCATTATATAATCATAATTCGCCTTTTAAATTTGTAAATAATTTAAAGTGGCCTAATTAGGTGCGTAACCTTAATTATTATTGTAACTAATAACGAAATATAATAAATTAGTTTAAATGTTTATTTTCTGGATTTAATCACTTTGTTTTAGCCAATTGTGGAATTTGTTCTATAAATGATTGGGAGTATCAAATTAAATATTTAACTCTTAATTAATTGATAAATCAGTGTACAAATTGGGCAAAATTAAGTTAGAACTAATTATTACACTTTTTCTTAGTTTAAACTTAATTGAAATTAATTAGTTAATTGTGAAATCAAGCCTAAATTCGGACCTGGGCTGATTTACCCAGGCCCAAAGCACCTCTACCTATCAAAAATACCCAGCCCAATCCCCTCTAACCCGGCCTGGCTCCCCCATTACACCAAACGACCCCGTTTAAGTCACAGCAGACCCCAGTCGTTGATCTCCTAAGATCTAATGGCTGGGAACCCCCCAAAGCCTAAGGATAAAACTGTCCAAACCTTACCCCCACACCCCATTCGAACCCTAAGTATTACACCTCCCTATCCGTCTCTCTCACTCCTCTCTCTAACCTCACCATCCGTCGCCGCCTTCCGCCGCCCAGAAATCGCCTGGCGGCAGCGGAGTAGCTCCAAAACCCCTCAAAATGTCACCAGATATCCTCTCCTCCTCCACAATCACCTCATGCCTTCAATGTCTCCAAAAACTTACCCGAAATCAAGCGATTTCAGATCTGAAATCCATAAAAAAAACCTAATACTTTTAAAGTTCAAGTTTTCGTCGGCCCTGTGACTTAGACTCACATGAGTCAATGGCTCGTAACAATAGACGTCGATTCATGCTAGTCGAAGTCACCTTTGAGCTCACCAAGGTCCGGCGACTTCCTTTTTCCGGCCAAACCCATCAAACGGGTATTTTCCCCACTTTTTTTTCTTTTCTTCTGTTTGCTTCTTCCTATGTTATTATTTGATTATTTCGTTTTTTCTGAAATTATGAATAGGGTTGTATAATCACCACTGTTTTAGGCTAGTTTTCTTTTTTGTTCTATTACTACTCGTGCCTGTTTAGTCATGTTTCTTTGTGACTAATCTAGGTTCTTTTAGTAATCATGTGTGTGTGTGCTTCTTTTTCATTGACCCGTTAATTGATTCTGTTTAGACTAATTGAACCACTCTTAGGTAATTGAGTAACTTAGCATAGGTCTTAATATTAGTTCAAGCTATGAATATATGTTATATTAGTCATGCTTAATTTGCCCTAGCCGATCGAATCTGAACTTGTTGGTATAGGTCTATTTTTTGTGTGAAATTCTTGAAAGATTCCATGAACTCGCCTTGCCTAATCACACGATGTTTGATTCCTGCTTTTGATTTTCTCTTTTATGATTGACTGCCTCTACTTAATTATCAAAGTAAAATACCGTTTCAAAAANAGCCTAATAACATAACTAATTTTCATTAATCAACTAACCTTTAACTAACTGACCTAATCCTAGTTGAGGATAACTATTAGTTAACTAAAGTGAGCTAACTGGGATTAATTAACTAGGGCTAATAATAACCCAAGCAAGTTTAACCCTGGTTACCTAATGGTAATTTCAGGGACTTCAAGGGTTTATTAGGAATCCTAGGTGAGTGAATCTTGGGTGTAACAACCCAAGAACCTTCTAGACTTTTGAAATCAGATTTCTTAAAGGTGTTAGGGTCATTATAATGGCTGGAATCTTCTGGAATAAGGGGCTGTTGTCCCAAAGGGTAAGGGTGACAGCTGCCCTATGTACTATTTCAGCTCATTAGAAAGTGAATATGTTAGATATATCCCATCCCCAAGTCCCTTATAAATAGACCCATTTTCCACATTAGAAGGATCCTTTTTTAGACATTCTATTTGACCCTCTTTTACACTGAGTTAGCTACTAAAAATATCTGAAAACACAGAAAATCAGAGTAGCTATTCATAAACAAAAATTTCCAAAAAAATAAATTCAGTAGAAAGCAAAGAGAAGTCTGATTTCTCTTTAAAAAAGTTCATCATTACATTTCTTGGTTCTGATGTTTCTATTTTTTCTTTGGGATTCTAATTTTTGGGAACTTTAAGTATTTACCTTCAGAATTCTGGTTCATGTCCTACTGGGCTTTTTGGTTATCTGGTTTGCTGTTTGCTGCTGCTGGATTTTGCTTCTTTTGCTGACTGCTGTTTATACTTGACCTTTATTTGGTCAAGTTTTTTTGTTATTTTCTCTTCAAACAAGGTATGTAACAGCTTAACTATATTAAAATGCTTAAATCTAAATTTTGTTCTCTTTCTTTGCTGTCCAAATCCTTCTTCTCTAGCTGAACCTTCTTGTCCTTTGTTTTTTTGTATGAAAAATTCGAAATGGGATTGTTTAATACGCTGGTAAATGTATCTGAATAAGTGTTGTCTATGAAATACCTGAATCCTTAGAATCAGTCTGTTTAGTTGTGTTTAAGTCATATTGTTTTTTTTCAGAATGCATTGAGTTTGTGTAGTTAAAATAAGTTAGATGTTGGTTTTGTGTTTGCCTTAGTCCGTACTAAAATTATTTGCACTAGGGTAGATGAGTTTGACCTTCTAATGGTCAAATTCACCCCATAGTAGTGACAAACAGTGGTTTAAATACTGAAAATTACCCCTTAAGGGTATAAAATGTGTAATTAAGAAGGGCCTTAAGGAAGGGAGTCCGAACCCGCAAAAATGGTCGGATTTACTCCTCAAAGTGCCAATATTAGTCAAAATATTCGAATATATACTTGCTGAGATTTGTTGCATAACACAAGTATGACTCTCAAGAGTCAAATAAGATCGCATCCCTGAAATTCAATCTGACCCCTCTTATGGTCAGATGCATTCCAACAAAAATGCACAAAGGATGTTTCTTTTAGATACTATTTAGTATAGCATTACTAAAGTCAAGTTCGACCCCTTTCATGGTCAAATCTGCCTTAGTAGATGCATAACACACCTAGCTTTTGGGGTGTTTACAACTTGCAAAAGGAGGCTCAAGTGTATAGTCATAAGGAGATTCAAGTCGGATCAACTAGTTAGAAATTGCAATTTTCAGTTTAGTTTCTTGTAGAAAAAATAAAATGTATCTTTATGGAAGTTGAAGCTCTGTAATTCATACTAGTTCTTTTAGAAGCATTGTAATATAAAACTGGACTCTATATTCACTGTATCAGTAGTATTTTTTCAGTCCTGTATGTATGTACCCATGTAAGTCTAAAGAAATGGGTATAATTGGACCAGAGTCGTCTGAGTCCACTGGACACGAACAAGAGCAGTTATGGTTAATTTTTAGGCCCAGGACATTGACAATGGCCTGGTGGAGCTTGAGAAGGCCCACATGTTTTATTTTCCTCAAAAACTGTTTTATTTACAAACTCAATTGCAAGGTTTTAAGTGTTGGAATATTCAGATTCGAGTTAACAAATTTACTAGCGTTTTTTTTGTAAAAAATCTTTCTCTACAGTTTTTATTTAGATAACCATCGAATTTGTAGAAAACAACTATTTTAAACTCAGAAAGAATTTCAAAAGTCTACACACAAAAATGGAAATCTGCTATTCAGCAGTGCTTGAAAATTTACAGAATTAGAACAACATAAAGAAATCAGTGTGCATGATTTGTGAAATAAACATCATAGATTTAGGCTGTTCTGAATTTAATAAAGTTGTTCAATCAAAAAAATATTTTGTTGCAATTAAATGCGTTTATTTGGTTTTTGGAACATGTTCCTTATGAATTAGTGAATCTTAGATCCCTCTTCATTGATGCATGCCTTAAATTGATGTACTTAGCTACATTTCTTATTACAAAAGTAGCCAAAATTAGGATGGCCTAAGGAGATACAAATCGGGCTAGACTAGGCCATAGCCCAACCTCACGACTTAACTTAGGATTTTTTAATTTAGATATAGTGAATCTCGAAAGCCTTTTAGATAGTGAATGCCTTAAACTCAGAAAATAAATCAATCTTCGGAGTATACATTTTACGTAACTTTGAATGAAAACAACTAAAAATGTACCTTTTTCTCAAATTGTGTATACGTTTGCGTAACACAAATAAAGACTAAAATGAACACTCATAGAGACACTTTAGGAACGAATTTCTTAAAATTATTGGAATTACGTACACGCTCGCGTGACGTGATTTTGGTCTCTTTTTGACAACAAAACAAAATATGCGCTTGCGCACCCTATTTATCTTATTAAATGAGTTCAGTGTAGAGAATTGTGTACAGGTACGCATGACATGACATTCGATACATTTTAAACTCTACGGGTTTACGCATACGTGACCCGTCTCCAAAAATAACTCTTTGAATACAAACGAATAATAAAAGCGGTAAGAATATAAAAAATGCACGTAGGTATAAAAGCAGTAATTAAACAATTTAGGCCAAGTTTAATCATTAACTGATCGTGCTAGAACCACGCAACTCAGGAATGCCTAACATCTTCTCCCGGGTTAGCAGAATTCTTTACTCGGATTTCTGGTTCGCAGACAATTTAAACAGAGTCAAAATTCCTCGGTTTTGGGATTTCTAATAAATAAATGGTGTCCCGGAACACCGTAAAAAATTCGGGTGGAGATTCTGAATAAAATAAATCCCAAAAAATTGAATAATGTTACTTAAAGTGGAAAAACTCCCTTGTTGCCCTTATCCCGGTGAAAAAGGAGGTGTGACAGCTCTGGCGACTCCGCTGGGGAACGAACCCAGATTCTCTGGTTCAGGGTTCAAGAATTCGAGCTTGTTAATGTGACTTTACTTGGCTTTTTCTGATTGTTGATATTACTGTATTTTGTGCGCTCAATGTGCTAAATGTCTACCGCTTTGATATTTATTTGAATTGTATATAAATTGCCTTCTTACGCCTCCTTTCTGAGTCTTCTAAAATTGGTGCACACGTTCGCGTGACCCGCCTTTCTGTTAGAGGTCATACCAAGTAAGAAATA
>ML336587.1:0-13461 GCA_005239505.1 Nicotiana paniculata | reverse complement strand
GATAGCCTTTCGTGCTACCGGTACGTCGCTCCCACCCCGACTCGAGTTGTCCGCTCGGGTAGCCAAGGTCTAGAACAAAACCCTAGGTTTAACCTTAGAATGACAAAACCTCATACCGGATCCCTAGTAGGAACGATTATCTGCATCATGTGCATTTTGACTTAGGGGACTCAACACAGGGGTTGGGTCCGTCTAGGACAGGTGTACCTGAAACAAAAGACCATCCTGATGCATCCTACTTGCTATGTGCGCATTATTTGTCTCAGTTTGTTTGTTGACCGGCTAAGGAAAGAAAAAAAACAAAAAAACCAAGAATGGGGTAGAAAAGAAAATTCACCCTGTCTTGAAAATCCATGTATTTGAAAATGCCTCGAAACCCTGCCAAAATTTTTGAAAAAAAAAAGAGAAAAAGAAAATGTATTTCAAAAAAATCAATATCATGTTTTCCCGGTTATGTCAAACCTGGAGAACTACGCGGGTCTGATTCTCACCGGATGTGAGATACGTAGGTAAACCTCATCGGTTCCGGCCCCCAATTTTCAAAAATTCAAAAAAAAAATCTTTTTTTAGAAGTCTTTCTTTAGAAAATCCCAAATAATAAGAATTTAAAAGCAAAAATATTTTCTTTCATTTTAAAAATCTTTCATTGGAAAAGAAAATCAAATCAAAATCCAAAAAAAAAATTACCTTTTTTTAAAGTCTTTTCCCAAAAATTCAAAAACAAATCAAAAAAAAAATCCAAAAATGTTTTCATTCTTCTTCGAAAATCGAAAAGAAAATTCAAGCTTCAAAAATATTTTCTTTTTCTTTAGAAGTATTTCTTTCATAAATTTAAAATAAAAGTCCAAAAAATCCAAAAGTATTTCTTTTCTTCTTTAGAAATTTTTCTTTCGAAATTCAAAAAAAAATGTAATATATTTTTTCTTTCTTCTTTAGAAGTCTTTCTTTTCAAAAATTCTCAAGAAAATTTTTTTTAAAAAAAACCAACAAATCTAAATCCATAAATATTTTCTTTCTTCTTTTTAAGTCTTTGTTTAAAAAAAAAATACTAAAAGAAATTCAAAATACAAAGAAAAAAAAAGGAGTTAGGTTATTTACTTTATTCCCAATCTTCCCGAACTACGCAAGATCTGATTCATGCGGCGTCATGATATGTAGGCAATCCACATAGGATTCGATAATAATCCTAAAAAGAATAAAAAGAAAGAAAAAGAGAGATAATATTAAAGCCGGGATGAAACACACAGCCGTTGCAAATATTTTTAGAACAACGATAACTGCTTAGGTGCATCTCATCCCAACATGTGATTCCTATGTGATATTATCTCCCACTAACCCAGTTTGATGTCTTCCAACAAGTTTACTATTCTTAACGGTGGTTGGTTTGCGGTGGTATTCTGGCGACGTATCCATATTTTACCAGATCTAAAGGAAGTGTAGCAATGACGTCAAAAAGTCACCCGTCCATTATTGAGCCAACGGATGGCCCCACCTCGGTTATCCCCCAAGAAGAATCAGCAATAGCCGAAGAAAACAGAAGGCTGAGATGTCGTATGCTCGAGATGTGGGACGCTTGGTCCAACGGGAGAGAGCCACCTAACTCTATCCCTGGTTTTCTTGAGTTAATTCCCAGAACTGGAGGGTCCACCAACGTGCCTATTCCAAAGCCAAACCCATTTATTCCATTTGGATTCCCGACCATGGTCTCAAACTATTCTGGGGAACGCCTTCTGAGTTTCGCCCCAAGGCACCATCCTCCGGATTACACTCTGCGGTGTTTACTGCTCCACCAGCTACTGGTATGGCACAACCTACATCCACACGACAAAATTTTGAACCAGCCAATTTTATTTTCCAAGCTCCGCAGTTCCAGCTGGATGCTGCACAGGTCACTCCTAATGCTTACACGCAGTACCCACAGCTTGAATCTCCCATAGAACCGGAAAAGCTCTTGAAGAATATTGAACAAGATGAAATAACTCGAAAGATGAAGAGCCTTGAACAAAGTTTGAAAAACCTCCAGGGTCTAAGTGGCCAAAAGAGCGTGTCATACGTTGATCTATGCATGTTCCCGCACGTGCATCTACCTGTGGGTTTCAAGACACCAACATTTGAAAAGTATGACGGGCATGGAGACCCGATCGCTCATCTAAAAAGATACTGGCAACCAATTGAGAGGAGTGGGAGGCAAAGAGGAGCTACTGGTGGCTTATTTTGGGGAAAGTCTTACAGGTATCGCCTCGGAGTGGTACATCGATCAAGATATATCCCATTGGCATGTATGGGATGATTTGGCCCGAGAATTCGTAAGACAGTTCCAATACAATGTGGATATATCTCCGGACATAAATTCTCTGTCCAATCTCAAAAAGAAAGCTTCCGGGAGTACGCAATCAAATGGCGGGAACAAGCATCCCGAGTGAAACCTCCCATGGAGGAAAATGAAATGATTAGTATCTTCTTACAGGCCCAAGAGGCCGATTATTTTCAGAATATGATGTCCGGTATGGGCGAGCCGTTTGCGGAGGCCATAAAAATTGGCGAAATGGTCGAAAATGGCCTAAAGACAGGCCGTATTTTAAGTCAATCTGCTTTGAGAGCCACCTCCCAAGCCATTCAAAGCGGATCGGGAGGCCTGGAAAATAGAAAGAAAAAAGAGGAGGGAGCCATGATGGCTTCAGGCCCTAGGAATTCTCGACAACCTGGGGAATATCCAGGCCCATTTTCCACAACTTCACAACACTATTATCCTCATCAGGAAACAGCTTATGCCATGACTCCCTCTCTTTATGCAGTGATGAACGCTCAGCCGCAGCCCCGGCCGCAACAGTATAACCAAAACAGAGCTCCACCACCCAGAAATAACCATCCACCCCCAGCTCCATATAATCCACGCCCTCCTCAAAACAATTATCCCTACAATGCTTACCCTCGTGAACCACCAAGAAGAACTAACTTCACCCCCATCGGCGAGTCATACTCAAGCCTCTTTCCAAAGTTGGTTCAGATGGGACTTCTGCAGCCTGTGCCTCCGAACAGGCAAAATCCACAATCACCATCATACAGACGGGGTACCAACTGTGCCTATCATTTCGGAGTGGAGGGGCATGATACTGAAGACTGCTGGACCCTCAAGAGAGCAGTAGAAAATCTTATTGAACAAAAGAAGGTTGTGCTAAAGGACGAGGAGGTCCCCAATGTCACAAACAACCCATTGCCAGCTCACAACAACGGGCCTATCATTGGAATGATATTAGAAGACAAAGAATTTGACCCGGCGCTGAAAGCCATCATTGCCATTGTGGACATAGAAAGGAAAGCAAAAACAGTGGCAAAACCGGGCAAAGAAGAAAAGAAAACAAAAACCCCCGGCCAGGATAAAGAGAAGGCTAAGGAAGAAAAAGAGACAAATACCCCCGGCCATGAGAAAGAAAAGGCCAAGGAAGAAAAGAAAGAGACGGCACCAGCTAAAGAAGCTATCCTTTATGTCCCGAGAGCTCCGCGAAACAGACAACTAGTTTTGAGCCCTCCCAGAAGATTGGAACCACAAAAAATATATATACCAAAAGTGACCTATGTTGTGAAAAGCCCGACTATCCCATTAAAGCTGAATGAACCTTTGATTATCAGCCGCCGGCCGCAAGATCCAATAAAAAATACAACTACCGTCCCATGGAATTATGATAAAATATTGGCGACATATAAAGGAAAAGAAGTCAAGGGGGAATTCAACGAAGGAAAACCCACTAGGAAGTACCATAACCCAGATGAGCTGAACAAAACTAAGCATAAACCCTTTCCTCTCAAAAAGCCTATCACCGCCGAAGAGGCCGAGGAGTTCTTCAAAAAAATGAAAATGCCGAGTATGTCGCAATCGAAGAACTCAGGAGAACCCCTTATCAGGTTTCACTTCTGTCTCTGTTCACTGGCTCAAATGAGCACCAAAAAATACTCCTGAAAACATTGAATGAAGCGTATGTACCAGCTGAGACCTCAGTCGAGAAGTTAGAAAGAATGGCTGAGCGCTTTTTCGAGGTAAACAAAATCTCTTTCAGCCAGGATGATCTGCCTCCCGAAGGAGCCGCTCACAACAAGGCATTACACCTGACCGTTAAAAGCGAAGGATATTATGTAAAGAGAATTATGCTTGACGGAGGGTCGGGGGTGTATATTTGCCCTTTGTCAACACTGCAAGGGATAGGAATCGGCATTGAGAGAATCAGGCCGAATAATGTTTACGTCTGCGCCTTTGACGGTATCAAAAGGGATACCATTGGTGAAATTGACATAATCATGACGATTGGCCCTGTGGATTTCATAGTAACTTTCCAAATCTTGGATATGGATACTTCCTATAAATTCTTGCTAGGGAGATCGTGGATTCACGCTGCTGGGGCAGTACTATTTATCCTCCACCAAATGGTCAAATTTGTCCATGAAAATCAGGAGATCGTGGTCCATGGAGAAGACGATTAATCCATATACAGGGACCCTTCCATCCTCTTCCTCGAGGCCAGAGAGGGAAGCGAACATATTGTATACCAAGCCTTTGAGATTGCGTCTGCTGATCAACACGAAGAAGGTGCTCCATGACCACAACCTTGTATTTCAAATGCGTCAATCATGGTCGTCAAAGATATGATTAGACATGGATACAAACCAGGAGAGGGGCTTGGGATATCCCTACAAGGCATCATTGAACCAATCTCCCTACCCGCCGCTGAAAAATTCTTTGGCATAGGTTTTCAAGCCACTGATGAAGATGTGCAATGGGCCAACGCCCGCAAAAACAATGGATGGGACCTGCCTCAGCCAGTCCCACACATTACTAAGAACTTCATCAAACTACAGTATATCGAAGAAGAAAAAGATGAAGAAGAGGCCTTTACGACCGAAGAAATTGAAGATATATGTGAGGCCATGAAACAGATGTTATATGAGGCCAACATGGTTCAGCTAGGGGAAGGCTCGAGCACCGCTGAGGTGCAGTATATGGGCCCAAATGCCAAGTTGCAGAACTGGAAGGCTACTCCATTCCCCGTCAGGCCGGAGTCCCGGTAGTTCAGTTTTGCCATCTTCCCTGCACTATGAGTTATTTCAGGGTGTAACTCAAGTGTTTTTAATTTATTTCTTTTCAATTCCGATGTAAACCCTTCTATGTTCAATTCAATGAAATGAAATCAAAATTTCATCGTCTATTATTCTTTCTAATTTTGTTATTTTTCTTATTTTTCAGTCCTAATAATGCGGCTTTAACTAACATGACATGCTTGCGGACTTCATGCCCTGATCTTAATATGCTGTCTAATCTCGAAATAATGAATCAAGAACCAGAGTATGATGAAGATGAGGCCTTTAGGGAAATAAATCAAGAATTGTAATAGTTTGAGAATAAGCCTAAGCCAAACTTAAACGAAACGGAACCCGTTAACTTGGGCAGTTAAGAGGAGATTCGAGAAACCATGATAAGAGTCCACACGGATGAAAGGACTAGAGACGCCTTGATTCAACTCCTATTTGAATTCAAAGACGTGTTTGCTTGGTCCTACGACGACATGCCCGGACTAAGTATGGACTTGGTGGTACACAAATTTCCAACCTATCCCGGTAATCCGCATGTCCAACAAAAGTAGAGGAAATTTAAAACAGACATGAGTGACAAGATCAAAGAATAGGTCGCTAAACAACTAAAGGCTGGAGTAATCCGAGTGGTCCAATACACCACCTGGCTGGCCAATGTGGTTCCGGTGCCTAAAAAGGACGGAAAGGTCTGAGTATGTGTCGACTACCGAGATCTGAATAAAGCAAGTCCCAAAGATAATTTCCACTGCCAAACATACATATCCTAGTTGAAAATTGTTCCAAACACGAGGTACAGTCTTTTGTTGATTGCTATGCTGGATATCACCAGGTGTTGATGGATGAAGAGGATGCAGAAAAGACAGCCTTCACTATACCCTGGGGAACATACTGTTACCTGGTCATGCCATTTGGTTTAAAGAACGTTGGGGCAACTTATATGAGGGCCATGACCTCCATATTCCATGACATGATGCATCAGGAGATTGAGGTGTACGTGGATGATGTGATCATTCAGTCCAGAACCAAAAGTGACCATGTGCAGCATTTAAGGAAATTCTTCGAAGGCCTGCGCAAATATGATTTGAAATTAAACCCGGCCAAATGTGCTTTCAGAGTTCCATCCGGAAAATTACTAGGATTTATAGTCAGTCGACGGGGCATCGAGCTAGACCCGACAAAGATAAAATCTATTCGGGATCTCCAACCCCCAAGAACCAAGAAGGCAGTCATGAGTCTGTTGGGTAGGTTGAATTACATCAGCAGGTTCATCGCTCAGTTGAACTCCACATACGAGCCTATATTCAAGCTGTTGAAAAAAGACGCAACCATCAAATGGACAAACAAGTGCCAAGATGCTTTCGACAAGATCAAAGAATATCTGTCAAATCCTCTAGTGTTAGTCCCACCAGAACCGGGGAGACCTCTGTTCCTATATCTGACGGTGCTAGAAAATTCCTTTGGGTGTGTTCTCGGGCAANCAAAAGCCAATGCCCACAGGAAGATTAGCAAAATGGCAAATCTTGCTCACAGAATTCGATATTGTCTATGTCACCCGCACAACTATGAAAGCTCAAGCATTGGCCGATCATCTAGCTGAAAATCCGGTTGATGATGAATACCAACCCTTGAGCACTTATTTTCCGGATGAATAAATCAATTCTGTTGAAGTAATTTTGGAAGGCGCTGACACCTGGAAAATGTTCTTCGACGGAGCAGCCAATGCGAAAGGTATTGGGATAGGGGCAATCTTGATTTCACCCACAGGACAACACTACCCTGCCACGGCCCGCCTCCGTTTCTTCTGCACAAACAATACTGCTGAATATGAAGCTTGTATAATGGGCATGAACATGGCCATTGACATGGATGTAGAAGAGTTGTTGATCATGGGGGACTCCGATTTGATCATTAAGCAGGCTCAGGGAGAGTGGGAAACTCGAGATGTTAAACTCCTTCCCTACAGACAGCATGTGGAGAATCTTAGTAAGCGATTCAAAGTCGTCGAGTTCAGATATATTCCTCGGTGCCACAATGAGTTAGCCGATGCGCTGGCCACCCTAGCTGCAATGCTGCCCTATCCGGGTAATGTTCGCATAGACCCATTGGAGATCCAAATCAAGGAAAGACATGGTTATTGCAACACGGTCGAAGTAGAACCCGATGTCCAACCATGGTATCATGATATTAAAAGATTTTTGAAGGCAAGAGAATATCCCGATCAGGCCAACGGAGACCAAAAGATAACCATCCAAAGGCTCGCCAGTAGTTTCTTCCTAAGTGGGGAAGTACTGTATAAAAGGACTCCCGATCTAAATCTGTTAAGATGTGTAGACGCCAAAGAAGCCGAAAGGATCATGGGCGAGGTCCATTCAGGAGTATGCGGTCCCCACATGAATGGGTACGTCCTCGCAAAGAAAATCTTGCGGGCTGGATATTATTGGATGACCATGGAGAAAGATTGTTTCGGTTTCGTCCGGAAGTGCCATAAGTGTCAAATACATGTCGACCTAATCCATGCACCACCATCAGAACTGCATCCTATGTCGGAACCCTGGCCATTTGTTGCCTGGGGAATGGATGTCATTGGGCCAATCGAGCCAAGGGCCTCAAACAGGCACAAATTCATTTTGGTTGCGATCGAATATTTCACAAAATGGGTCGAGGCCGTCACGTTCAAAGTTGTCACTAAGAAAGTGGTGGTGGATTTCGTGCATGCTAATATCATCTGTTGTTTTGGTATCCCAAAAACTATCATTACCGACAATGCCGCGAATCTAAACAGTAACTTGATGAGGGAGGTATGTGAACAGTTCCAGATAACACACCGCAACTCGACCCCTTACCGGCCCAAAGCTAATGGTTCCGTTGAAGCAGCCAATAAGAATATCAAGAAAATCCTTAGGAAAATGATCAAAAGTTCTAGAAAGTGGCATGAGAAGTTACCGTTTGCATTATTAGGATATCGCACAACTGTGCGGACATCAGTTGGGGCTACGCCCTACCTATTGGTTTACGACACTGAAGTCGTGATCCCTGTGGAAGTTGAAATTCCCTCCCTTCGGATTATTGTCGAAGCAGAAATTGAGGATGATGAATGGGTCAAAACCCGATTAGAACAATTAACTCTGATTGATGAGAAAAGGATGGCCGCAGTTTGCCACGGGCAGTTGTACCAACAAAGAATGGTCCCCGCCTACAACAAGAAAGTGCGGCCCAGGTACTTCGAAGTGGGACAACTTGTCTTAAGACGTGTCCTCCCGCACCATGAAGAAGCAAAAGGAAAATTTTCCCCGAATTGGAAAGGTCCTTACATCATAAGGAAATTGCTACCAAAAAGAGCATTGTCAAAAGGTATTATGTTTGACCTTTTTATGATCGAAATGACGAAGGCTTTCATTCACGCTACCCCAAACACTACCAGTTTTTGTAAACCCTTTGAGCTGGTTATTTTTCCTTGATTACCTTCTTCGGAACTTGAAGTGATGATTAAAAAAAAATGATGATGAAAAGAAAACAAAAGAAAGTTCAAAACAAAAACAAAACCAAAACTTCCCGAACTACGTTCTGACTTGATTCCGAAAGGATACGTAGGCAGCCTCTCCCTGGGGTTCAGTCACACCAAAACAAAAATCCACATTCCCCCAAAAGTTTAAGCTGGGGCAAGTGTGAAAATTCGGCGATGATTCACCCGAAAAGTTCCAAAGTTGTAAATCGATACAAATTCCTTTACCCCAAATCCCGTTCAAGTCCTTCCGATCAATCGGCAAAGAAAGGCCACGCGGGCGAGCAATGAGAGAAACTAAAATGAGAGAGTCTTATCGGTGAAAACCCACACGGGCACCATGAGGCGATGGTGAGTAGAGGAAACTAAAATGAAGAGTCTTGTTAGTGAAAACTCGCAAAGAGCACTACAGGGCGATGGCGAGAAGAGAAATGAGAGAGGTTAGTCGGTGAAAACCCAAAAAAGGGCACTACTAATCGAAAAGAGGTTTAGTCACCGATATCAACATGATCCGGGGAAAGGTTTCTCGACCTCAGGGTAAAAAGTCGTGACGAATTTCTGATAGTCAGATGGCCCATATAGATCAGGCATCCAGTCGAAGACGCATGTCATGTTCATTGAAGGCCGCATACACTCCACATAAGTCCTTCTTCTCTTTTCCCCCGAAAGGGATATATTTTTTGTCAAAATTCATCATCTCCGTTTCTTTGTTATTTTTATCTCAATCCCTTCCAGTCTGACTCTGTTTCTGAAGCAATGCAAAGAAAAGATGGCAAAACTGATTTACAGGGTCCTCGTTTGACACAAGCCAACATGCAAGGGCACCGAGCCTCATCTAGGCATCGAATCAATCTCGACTGGTCGCAATGGTCGATGTTTTAAACGCAAAACTCTTGAAAGGAGAAAATCAAAATGAAATGCCTATAGAGGCAATTGGAATGAAAGGTTGAGTCCCGCATGACTTACCTTCTCGGCAAAGTTCGAAAAGCCGAAAAGCTCCAAATGCTTTAAAGGTAAAGTTGAAAAAAAATTCAGAAATAAAAGGCCAATAAAGGCGAAATAAAATTGGAAACAGTTAAGTCCCACGAATAACCACTACAACAGAAGTTGAAGGGCCAAAACACCCCCCAATACTCTGGAAATCCAAAAGAAAAAAGAAAGTGAAAGGATTACAAAGGCAAAACAAAACATTGGGTCCCACGTGACCGATCGTCATGATAAAATCTGGAAAGCCCAGGGTCCCCGGGATTAGAGATGAAACCCAATCCCCAGCAAGCAAGCAAGAAGTTTGTTGAGATCTTCGCCCAAATACCTAAGATCAAGCAGTGGAAAATCAAGGCCGCAAAACCAACTGTCGTTTCAAACTAACAAATTGTTCTTTGTTTGAAGGGAACAGGTGTAACCCAAAACAACCTTGCAAAACGCAAGTGTAACCAAAATAAAGGCACAAGAGCTAGAATCAGCTCTGCAACAACAACTCCAAAAAGGGAAGTTTTCTCCAAAACTCTTTTTCGCATTCACTCAAAATCAAACGAAAAGAAAAAAAAAAGAAAAAACGATGTTGAAAACAATTCAAACTTAAAGTAGTATAGGGACTCCAATCCCTAGCTACACCTTTTTCCCAACATAGGATGTTACATTCCTTAGTTGATGCCGACATAGGATCTCCATTCCCTAGTTGATGCCAGCATAACCTAAAGCCGACATAACTCGATGCCAACCTAGGATATCCCAGTACTTAGTTGATGCCAACATAGGGTCCCACTCCCTAGTTGATGCCGGCATAACCCGATGATTTCTTCCAACATAGGGTCCCACTCTCTAGCAGACACCGGCATAACCTGGTGATCTTTCTGACAACAACATAACCTGTTGATCATCTCCTGACATTGGCATAACCCAGTGATCTCCCTCCCGGCAACAGCATAACCTGTTGACCTTTCCAGACATCGGCATAACCTGGTGATCTCTTCTAACAACAGCGTAACCTGTTGATCATTTTCTGACATTGGCATAACCGAATGACCTTTTCCCCGGCAACAACATAACCTGTTGATCAGTTCCTGACTTTGGCATAACCCAATGATCTTTTCGGCAACAGCATAACCTGTTGACCTCTCTAGACACCGGCATAACCTGGTGATCTATTCTGACAACAACATAACATGTTGATCATTTTCTTACATTGGCATAACCCAATGACCTTTTACCCGGCAACAGCATAACCAGTTGATCAGTTTCTGACTTTGGCATAACCCAATAATCGTTTCGGCAACAGCATAACCTGTTGACCTCTCTAGACACCGGCATAACCTGGTGATCTCTTATGACAACAACATAACCTGTTGATAATTTTCTGACATTGGCATAACCCAATGACCTTTTCCCCGGAAACAACATAACATGTTGATCAGTTTCTGACTTTGGCATAACCCAATGATCTTTTCGGCAACAGCATAACCTGTTGATCATTTTCTAACATTGGCATAACCCGATGACCCTTTCCCCGCAACAACATAACCTGTTGAACATTTTCTAACGTTGGCATAAACCAATGATCTTTTTTGGCAACATAACCTGTTGACCTCTCTAGACACCGGCATAACCTGGTGATCTCTTCTGACAACAACATAACCTGTTGATCATTTTCTGACATTGGCATAACCCGATGACCCTTTCCCCGGAAATAACATAACCTGTTGATCATTTTCTAACGTTGGCATAAACCAATGATCTTTTTTGGCAACATAATCTGTTAACCTTTCTGGACGTCGGCATAACCTGATGATCTCTTCTGACAACAGCATAACCTGTTGACCATTTTCTGACATTGGCATAACCTAGTGACCTCTTTCTTCGGCAACAACATAACCTGTTGACCTTTCCAGATGACATCATAACCTGTCAATTCTCTTCATAGGGTATCCACCCCCTTGTCTACAATAACGGCGGGTGCACTGTTCCCGGATTTTCATTATTTTCAAATAATAAAGTAGTATAGATTTCCTTACAATAACTCACGAAATTTTTCTAGTGAAAACTGGGGCAGAAAATTTTGTTCATTCGCTTTTGATTGTGCAGATAAAATTTTTAGGACATTGGACTCGATACGACCAAAAGAAGAAGTGTCAATCCAGGATAATAAAACAAAAAAGAGAAGTCTAAATCCAAAAGTGCAGATACGGGGAAGATATGGACTATTCAGGACGAGATTGAAGTCATCCGTTCGGTATATCCTGCCTTGATCTGAAAAGCGAAGAGACAAAACCAACACTTGCGGCTAACAAACATCAAGATCTAGGTCAGAGTTAGCAGAAGACCAAGACTGAAGAACATGTCTTAGATAGGAATCTTGTAACTAGCAGTTGATAGGTTTAGTTAGTCTGTCATTTTGTTTACTTTGGGTGTAATAAGGAGATCCGCAGCAGTAACAGCAGCAACCGCAGCGAAACCACAGTTTCTCGGTAGTCCCAGCTACCAAAACTTCCAGAACTACACTGAACTGATTCCTTTATAGCCAAGGATATGTAGGCAACCTTTGAAGCAGTGTTCGGTCAAACTTTTCAAAAACGCTTCACAATGGAGCATATGAAGGGGTAAAGTCGCTCGTGACTGCTCACTTTGTCTTTGCCCGAAAACTCTTTGTATTTCCGAGCAAAGAGAGGCAGCTGTGAGCACGTGATTTTTACCTACCATATAATCCTATACAAAATTCATTTTGTGAATCAATTTTGCATTATGTAATCATAATTCGCCTTTTAAATTTGTAAATAATTTAAAGTGGCCTAATTAGGTGTGTAACCTTAATTATTATTGTAACTAATAACGAAATATAATAAATTAATTTAAATGTTTAATTTCTGGATTTAATCACTTTGTTTTAGCCTATTATGGAATTTGTTCTATAAATGATTGGGAGTATCAAATTAAATATTTTACTCTTAAGTAATTGATAAATCAATGTACAAATTGGGCAAAATTAAGTTAGAAATAATTATTACACTTTTTCTTAGTTTAAACTAAATTGAAATTAATTAGTTAATTGTGAAATCAAGCCTAAATTCGGACCTGGGCTGATTTACCCAGGCCCAAAGCACCTCTACCTATCAAAAATATTCAGCCCAATCCCCTCTAACCCGGCCTGGCCCCCCCATTACACCAAACGACCCCGTTTAAGTCACAGCAGACTCCAGCCGTTGATCTCCTAAGACCTAACGGCTGGGAACCCCCCAAAGCCTAAGTATAAAACTGTCCAAACCTTACCCCCGCACCCCATTCGAACCCTAGGTATTACACCCCCCCTATCCGTCTCTCTCACTCCTCTCTCTAACCTCGCCAACCTTCGCTGCCTTCCACCGCCCGGAAATCGCCTGCCGGCGGCGGAGTAGCTCCAAAACCCCTCAAAATGTCACCAGATGATCTTCTCCTCCTCCACAATCACCTCATGCCTTCAATCTCTCCAAAAACTCACCCGAAATCAAGCGATTTTAGATCTGAAATCCATAAAAAAACCCTAATACCTTTAAAGTTCAAGTTTTCGTCGGCCTTGTGTCTTAGACTCACATGAGTCAATGGCTCGTAACAATAGCCGTCGATTCATGCTAGTCGAAGTCACCTTTGAGTTCACCAAGGTCCGGCGACTTCCTTTTTTCGGCCAAACCCATCAAATGGGTATTTTCCCCATTTTTTTTTCTTTTCTTCTGTTTGCTTCTTCCTTTGTTATTATTTGATTATTTCGTTTTTACTGAAATTATGAATGGGGTTGTATAATCACCACAGTTTTAGGCTAGTTTTTTTTTCTTTTAGTAATCATGTGTGTGTGTGTGCTTCTTTTTTATTGACCCGTTAATTGATTCTGTTTAGACTAATTGAACCAC
>ML336584.1:0-13301 GCA_005239505.1 Nicotiana paniculata | reverse complement strand
GCCTGGGTAAGGCCAGGCAGCCCCTGGCGTTAGGGCTCTAAGGCCTGGCTAACGCCAGGCACCCCCTCTAACGCCTGGCTAAGGCCAGGCTGGGCCAGGCTGTTTGGTTCTGTCGCCCGGCTATCGCCCGGGTGTTCCCTTTCGCGTATTTTTCGACGTATTTGCATCCGTTTAGCCCCGTTTCCATTTCCAATTCACCTACACATAAAATAAACCCTATTAGGCACATACGACGTGTATTTTATCATTAAAACACATAAAATGCAAGGTATATAATGCTTAAAATCATGAATTCTAGCCACGTATCACCTACATGCTCGGATTCCGGAAATTTTTGAAGGAATCACTTACCCATAACCTAAGGATCGTTAATATGTGATTTTTGTATGATTTCATGGCTAATGAAAGGGTAATTCCCTAAATTTTCATAAAGCCCTAGGTTACTACCCAAATCCTTGATTTTCACTAATTAGGTAATTAATTTGACTAGGAATTCATGCATTAAGCTAACATTAGGGTAGAATTCACTTACCTTTCAGTAGCTAGGTCGTGGGGCTCTTTTCCAAGCTCTCAAGGTCGTCTATAGTGGAAGAAAATGGAGTGAAGTGAATAAATTTCGTGTTTTAAAGAACTCACTGCCTATTGTGGTTCCGCACCTGCGGCTCAAGGACCACACCTGCGGTCTCACACCTGCGAGTGAAGGCTCACACCTGCAGAACTAGGACAAGGGACCTGGGCTCGCACTTGAGGAACTGAGTTCGCACCAGCGGTTCCGCACCTGCGGGAAGAGGGAAGCCCATCTGGAGGTCGCACCTGCGAGGCTGGGACCGCAGGAGCGATCCCGCACCTGCGACTGGGCAACCACACCTGCGGTCACACCAGAACAGGTGCACCAGCTGGTTTTTAGCCTCGTATGGTGCCCGAGAGGCACCTGGGCCCACCCGAGCCCCCGTCCAAGTATACCAACAAGTCCCAAATCATAATATGGACTCGCTCGAGCCTTCGGAACATTCAAAACAATGCTAAAACTCAAATTCACACCTCAAAACCCCTAAAGATCAAACTTAAGAACTTCAAGTTCTTGGATTTGCTAACAATGCGCCGAAATGACCTATACTACCCGGAATGACACCAAATTTTGCAACCAAGTCATAAATGACATAACGAAACTATTCCCGGTCTCGGAATTCCATTTGGACCTCGATAACACAAAAACACGTCCCAAACCACAATATGAACTTAAGGAAACTCTTATTTCGCTATTGGGCGCTGAAACGCTCCCGGGTCATCCAAAACCCATTCCGAACATACGCCCAACTCCAAAATCATCATACAAAGCTACCAGAACCGTCGAAACTCGATTCCGAGGTCATTTACTCAAAATGTTGACCAAAGTCAAACTTGGCCTAAAAGGCCAACCTTAAGGAACCAAGTGTTCCTATATCACTCTAAACACTTTCGAATCCCGAACCACCCGCCCCCGCAAGCATTAAATCATAATAAGCTGCTACGGGAAGTCTCATTTAGGGGAACGGGGTCCGGTAATGCAAAATGACCGGTCGGGTCGTTATAGTATCCGAGCTCCTAGCGTGTTTACGCACGAATTATGCCGAGGTCGTTAGCCCGATCCCTAGGAAAAGAAGAAACTTATCGACTTACATCTCGCATACTTACTATACATGGGTTAGAGACGTAATATAAACATGTTATTTACCATCAATCGATCATCTCACCAAATAAATCACGGTATTGAGATTCCATCTAACATGATCTCTATCAACTTTCACTTATAGTCTTAAAGTAATTAAACTAACAATTAAATTCAAGTAATACAATTTATGTTATGGTCAAATCCTAGGTCTACTCGGACATAAACATGAATCTAGCTATATACGAACTCTCATCACCTCGTGAATACGTAGCCCCACAACAAGTAGCACATATCAAATACATCACCTAGGGGTAGTTTCACCTTCACAAGGTTAGACATGATATTTACCTCCGAAGTTCCATAATTGGCTTCAACGCCCTCTAACACCTCAACCAACGCCCATCGATCCGAAACTACCCAAATGTCACGACCCCAAATCCTAAGCCGACCGTGATGGCGCCTATCATGGAACTAGGCTAGCCAACCATTTCAGATCTATCAATATATCCCATAATTTCCCCAAAATTTAGCAGATTTTAAAAATATCAGAAGAAGATAAAACAAATACACACTTCCCCAAAACCTGGAGTCAACTATCATGAGCATCTAAGACTGAAAATACAATGTACAACAATGTCTTGCTACAACCAAAGTCTGAGGTAACAAAGACTAAAAAGAAACTATAATCTGAGGGAAGGAAATGAGGTGATCTGGGGAAGCTGAGCAGCTACCTCAATCCTCGGACAACTCTAAGCTCGTCCGGAAATCAACTAGTGAGATGGTCCGGTACCTGGATCTGCACACAGAGGTGCAGGGAGTAACGTGAGTACGCCATCTCTGTAAGTAATCGATGTAACTAAAAACTTGAGTGTAGTGACGAGCATTTAAATCATGTAAATCCATATAATGAATAACAGTGGAAATGAATAAATCAAGTCAGAAATCCACAATTCCGAATATTTCATGAAAACTCCGGTTTCCATTTAAAAATCTCGTAGGAAAACTTTTATCCAACATTTATTATCAGAGGCTCAGTGTAAAGAAGAGTGGAAAACAACATTTTCATAAAATATAAGCCCCTCGGGCACAATATCACTCACAATAAAGCCTATCGGGCACTCGTGACTCCACAATAAATATCTCATGCTCTTACTTAACACTCGTACTCAGCAAGTACAATGAACACACACAACTGCTGCGGCAGGCAGCCCGCTCCACTACGTTTATACATACATATATATTTACACTGCTGCGGCGTGAAACCCGATCCACATATATAACATATATTACTGCGGCGTGCAGCCCGATCCATATAATAGTCGACTGTGCTCACTGGGGGTGTACAGACTCCTGGAGGGGCTCCTTCAGCTCAAGCGCTATATCTGCTACGGCGTGCAGCCCAATCCAATATGTATATTGATGCGGCGTACAACCCGATCCATATATATAACATATATTTCTACGACATGCAACGCGATCCATATATATATAATCTATATTGTTGCAGCATGCAACCTGACCCACATATATTATATGACCCATATATTGATGCGGCGTGCAGCCCGTCCCATAACTATCCTCACATACTCGGCTCTCGGCCTGACTCAGTCACCCTCACAAGCCACTTGGGCAATTTATCTCAACTCACGGGGCTCAGCCCCAAATACTTTTCAGAGTTATCAAAGCAGTGTGATAACAGTAAAAATAATACAGGATATCATAAGATTTCAAATCGAATACGCGACTTCATAGTGGTTACGGGACAGACCAAGTCACAATCCCTATCGGTGCACTCCCCCACTCTCGTCACCTAACATGTGCGTCACCTCATTTATCAACACAATAACAGATAATGGGGTGTCATAACCTCAGGTTTAGAGTTACAATCGTTACTTACCTCAAAACAGCCGAAAAACTACTCCGCGATGCGCTTGCCCCTAGAATTGGCTCCGAAATGCTATAAATCTGACCAAAATCAGATTAACATCATCAATATATGCTAATGGAATAAAACCCAATTGAAAGATACAAACTTTAACATAATTCTCGAAATTCGGCCAAACCCGAGTCTCGGGACCATGTCTCGGAATTCGATAAAATTTACATCACTAGAACTCTCGTCCCCCCACGATTCTATACATACCAAGAATACTATAATCGGACCACAATTGCCCACTCAAATCCTCAAAAGAAAATTCCAAATTCAATGCACCTTTCTTTCCCAAATTTGGGTTTAGTTCCAACAATTTTCCGGTTTAATTACTTAGAAAACGACATATAAATGAGTTATGAAGTTGAAAACCTTACCTCCAAGAGATTCCCTTGATTTCCCCTTCAAATCCCTCTCAAATAGCTCTCAACTCGTTCAAAAATGGAGGAAAGAAATGAGCTAATCTTGCACAAATGGCCTTTAAAACATTCTGCCCAGCCATTTATTTTCCTCAGTGCGATCACATTCCAAGCGATGCGTTCGCGATGCATAGACCAGCCCTCTCAATTCATTCGCATAAAAACACACGCGTTCGCATAGCTCAAACACCCATCCCCCCACGCGCCTTAGAACACCCTATGCGATCGCGGACATTACCCACACGATCGCACTGCACACAGAACCCACTCTACGCGATCGCGGCCTCCACCCACGCGATCACGCTGCATAAAAACCCATGCTGCCCTCAACAAGCCTATGCGATCGCTTTCTTACTCACGCGATCGCGTAGAAGGACACCGGAACATAACACCAGCATAATTTGCAACTTCCAACATCCAAACTTGATCCATTAACCTGTCAAAACACACCCGAGGCCTCCGGGACCTCAACCAAACACGCCACCACAACCCATAACCTTATTCAGACTTAGTCGAGCTTTCAGAACACCAAAAACAACACGAAAACACCAAAATTACATCAATGAACTTTGAAACTTCTAAATTTCGCCAATGATGCCGAAACCAACCAAAACACATCCGATTTACCTGAAAATTTGCACACATACCCAAAATGACATTACGAACCTGCTCCAACTGTCGGAATTCCATTCCGACCCTGCTAGCCTATTTTCCACTGCCGACCGAAAATCGCCAAAAACTAAATTTCGTCAATTCAAGCCTAATTCTACACCAGACATCTAAACTTCATTCCGAACACACTCCTAAGTCCCAAATAACCTAACGAAGCTATCCGAGCCATAAAATCCGCATCCCGATGCCGTTTACCAATAAGTCAACTCTCAGTTTGACTTTTCAATTATTAGGCTACTTCAAGAGGCTAAGTGCCTTTGTTCTCACCACGACCACTCTGAACTCAAACCATCCAATCCAACACAACATAAATAGGCTAAGAAATATATGATAAAGCAGAAATGGGGAAAATGGGGCTAATCTCACGAAATGACCGGCCGGGTCGTTAAACCAAGCAACGAGCAAATCAATCAAATTATACTCCAATGCTTATAATTTTAATTTATAACAATCTCCAACTCCGCTCGAAAGGTCAACAAAGTCAACCCTCGAGCCCACGTGCCCGGATTCCAGAAATGTTGAAAATAAACATTATCCATAACACCACAAACTGAAATATATACCTCATAACGTGGATAAGCCCTGATCCAACCCTCACAATACTGCAACAATGAAAGCGACACATAGAAGCTCATAACCACCTCCCAAATCAATAAATCATAGAGTCTCACCGCTTGACAAGAACCATTACCTCATTCTGAACTGAATGGTGACATTTTCTCTTTAATATACCTTACATAAATCTGATCGCGTTGATTTAAGGTCCAATAACCTCGTCTCACCCAATACAAGTTGCTCGAGCAGTAAGCCACCTCAAACACCGTCAAAAATCCCATATGACGCCAACAAGCTACAACTCAAATATGACTCATGAGGAAGAATAAACTCTAGAAAAGAACTACCCAGCCCGTGTAACGAATAAAACGACTAAACATATGCTATGAACCTATCTTAGAGATGGGAAACAAGGCACACAAAATAAGTATAAGGAACCGTACTCAACATCTCACTGTTGCCGTGCAACCCGATCCAAACATCATACCTGTGGCGGCATGCCACCCGATCCACACATAATAATCAATATACAAATACCCATTAATCCAAAAGGCTCATTCTCATGAAATGCCCGAATATCGACCACAAGCATGCCAAGTGCATAAATACAACCCTGGGAAGATGGATGGTGTCGTGCGCTACTAAACTCAAGCACGACTAAGGTGCAATAAACGACCGGCACTGTTGATACCTAATTTTTCCCAAAAATATTTTAAATTGCATATATATCTTGAAAATCATACGTTAATAGCAATTGCTAATTTTCCACATTTTTTATTAATTTATCTAGCATTTTATTGCCAACAAATAATTATAAAATTGCATTACAAATGATTTCAAAAGTATTTCTTGGTTTCATTAATTATTTTTGGTCCTATTAAGACCAAATTATTTCATAATTAGCCAAATTGGCACCCTTTGGCTATAATTGCAATAACTTTGCAATTATAGCCCAATCATACGATTTTATACTATTTTTATCCAGAAGTTAATCATTTTGTATTTTTAAAATACTAAGTAATCATTTTAATTATTTTCTATGAATGAAATTCATTTTGTTATAATTAGCAGCTATTTTTATAAATTATTTTAGTTAATTTAAGATAGGTATTTAACAAAGAGTCACTTTTATTTCGATTCTAGCCTAATTAAACTAGCCCAAACCTTATTAAATCAACCCCAACAGACCCCAAGCCCAAATACCCTTGAGCCCAATCTGATATACCCAACCCAATACCCCATTTCAATCTTGACTGTTGATCACTTAGATCAACGGTCCAGATATCCCCTTTCCTTAATTGATCCGAACGACCCCCTCCCAAACCCTCACTTCTCTCATTTCCCTCATATTATATCTGCCGTAATCCCCTTCCCCTTCTCTCTCAAATCCTCTCTACCCAAACCCTAATCCCTCGCTATTTTCTGGTTCGCCGGTAACAATGGCGATTCTCTACCCCCCAAACTCTATGGCTCCTCTCCATGGACTGATTATCGCATCCATGAGGTCCTCAAGGGACCAGTTGATTGTTCATTCAACCCCCCGGGTTTGTGCTCACCATTCTCAGGCCACCATGGCCTTCTGAGTAAGATCGCTCTATTTCCTTACTAGACCTATGGTTTCTAAGCTAGTCTATTCTCGTCTCTGGGTTGTCTCTCTCCGAAACCCTAAATCTTACTCTTGACTCCTTAGATCTGTAGTATATCTGAGTCTAATTGAGTTATCTTTACTATTTTCTTAAAGAGTTTTTCGATTTTCTAAAGCATCTCTTCATCTTCAAACTAGGGTTTCTTAATCCCTTTTCAAAAATGATTCCTCTTCTGATTTTAGTATTATTATATGATTTTCACTATGTTTAAACGATTTACTTAAGTTTTTCCTTTATCTGATTTATTATGTTGAAAACCCTAAGTTCCTTGGGTTAATCTTTGGGTTCTGAGTTCATCTTTACAGTTTGTTCTTTCAACTTGTTTGCATGTTTGACTCTCATGAAGCTGCTTCGATTAATCTGAGTATTTCGTGATTTTCACCCTATTTGACTTACTAGGGTTTCTAATTCTGCCATTCCTGCCTATTATGTGCTTACCTCGCTTACTCTCAGAAGTTTGTGTTCATCAGTACTATATTCCAGTTTTGAATCCCTGTGATTTTTACTTTACCATGCCTATTAGGGTTCTGATTCTTGCCTTTTCCCTTGCTTATCATGTGTTTATTCCGTGCAATCAGTGTGGATTCCCCTTAATCTATATTGTTCCTGTTTGAATCCCTAATTTCCTGTAATTAATACTTTTCACTAATCTCTTATGACGATTTCCCTGTTGATTTTCTGACCTTAATTTATTTCTTGCCTTATTTTATGGTCGACTATGTTGTCAAATTGATTCTTATGTTATTTCCTTAATTAGAATCCTATGTACTTAGCCTAATTATTGGCACTGATTAAACTTATTTCCTTATTTATGCTCCAGTCATACATAATCTCTTTCCTTACTTGTTTCCTGTCTTTTACCGTTTGCAATGACTCCCTTAATTAAGGGAGTAGTTGGACTGATTGTTGCTCTAATTGGTTCTGAGCTCCATAACTTACTGCCTAATTATGTTTCTTACTTTATTTTACCTAGTTTCAAACCACTATATATATGTAAACACTGATACATACTGAGAGACTAAACTCAACACACACGAACACATTAGTTCAAAATCTCTCTCTCATACTCAAAGCTTTTCTGCTCTCTTTCTTTCTTTGTTACTTACTACTGTTCTGAATTAGCCGGCTGCAAGCCAAGGCTAATTATTGTGATCTCCTATTCTTGACTTTGTGTTTACTATCTCTTTACTGGTATGTTCTGATTTCAATTCAAGTCCCAAAACCAACATATTTCTTTTACTGCTTCAGTTTATCATGTTTCTGATCTATTTCTATCGATGGTTTTGTTGTTCAACATGTAATTGACATGTCTACATCATTGTTCATCTAGCATATTATGTTATGTCCCCCCCCCCCCCCCTTAGGATCAGTATGCTTATGAATATGTTACCCCCTCGTAGCATGTCCCTATGTGACTCTGCTCTATCTTATGTTTACCTAGTTTCTAATATGAACCTTTCTTTGCGAAGCAATTTGTATCTGAAGTTGTATGATTCTGTGTTGATTCTGAAATTCATTTTGTGTTGATACCATTAGCTATCCCCTAATCCCCATGAATCCCGTACAAGAACTTCTATGCTCCTATCTTTTATGTGCTCTGTGTGTCCCCAATTCCCATCACCCCTGTATGAAGGACTGTGATTTGAATGTACTGAATCTGTTTGTGCTGTGATTAGTCTACCGTTTGTTAATTGTCTTACTCTTGTAAAAAAACTGTCTTTTTTTACTAAACAACTCTCCTATTTTATAAAACTGTTTCAACTAAGTCTTTTTCAAACACTGTCTTTCCTATTAAAACCTTTTCAAAACTATGTCAAGCACTCTCACTCTACTCTTAGGTCCTTAGGTTCTGCCCCCTCCAGTGTATGACTGCCTTGGGATTCCTGTGAGATCCCTCTGAACTCTAATGCACTGGGGGCTGGTCCTTCCACACTACACTTACTCAATTATGGTTATTAAATCTGGATGTGAGCACTGCTCGGGATCCCTTGAGGTCTTTAGGGAACTCTGACACACCCAAATATGAGAAAGGCTATGAAATATTTGGGCACTTGAGGTTCTGGGAATCTGGGCCTGTTTTTCAGGCTCCCTATGGTTTAACTTCTTCCTTTCCTTTATCTATTTATGTAATTTACTCAGTTGGTCTGTAATAATTATTTGTAAACAGATATTGGGGGATGGCTAGTGAAATGGGGAGGGTAGCCATATAGTTATGTTAACATCATGGGGTAGAAATCATGTTTTAAGCTTTACATTGTTTCTATTTGCATTAGAATCCATGTTTTAGGACCAGCATGTTCATTCAAACCATGCCAAGCATGCACTAGATACCATGTTCCTAGGATTTCATGTCTACTGTTTCAGCATCTCATCCATGCTTTATGTTTATCGCTTAGAAATCTTGCTCCTAGGACAATAAACAACGTTAACATAAAAGTTGTTACTCTTGTGCCTTCAAAATCATGTTTCCATCATCCTTTAACTCTTTGCGCATTTTAGAAATCATGCCTTTAGGAATTCTGTGCATCCTAAAACTATGTCTTAACCATCCTGCATTTATATGTGCATATTAGATATCCTACTCTAGGATTTCGTTTACATCTGCTTAACCACACCTAGCTAAGCTACTGATTCATGAAAAGAGATATAAAACAGTGTCACATCTAATTGTCTTGCCCTTAATAAAACTAGTAACAATCTCTGCATAATCATATCACCTAGAACATCATGCTTTTAGGTAAAACAACCTCTAAACTGTTTTAAATAATTCTGGTAACTATTGTGCGTTCTCCACGCCTAGGCAAGTCTTAGGTAATCAACTTTTATAAAACTGGAAGACTGTTGCTTTGTGTTTACTGCCTAATGGTTAACAGGTTTTAAAATCAGTAGGCAAACTGATTAGGTCCTGCTTCTGGATTTGTAAAATTGAAACTGCATATCTTCTGTGTTTTGACATTCAATTATACATCATGTTTTAGGATCCTGCTTAATAATACTGCCCTTGTTTGTGCTTGAGACGTGCTGTTTACATGCAATATTTGTGGAGGTAAACTTGAGCCTCTTAATTGCTTTTTCCTGTTTTATCTGTTCAAGTCCTATCTGTTCTTACCTGTCGCCTAGTATTTTCTCCTTTCAACCTTAGGGGTCTGTCTAGAACTGCCTATAGGTAGAGGTCCTAAATTCTTCCAGGGCCATTAAGCAGGGACGGGTAATAGCACACATAGAGATCGTTAAACAACACTCGCTTTAATAACCGCTAAGGGGTGGGATAGGGTAGACATGGATATGATAGCTGTGCGCTAATGCAACGTGTAGCCCCTCTTCTGAGGAGTGATTACCGGGCATTGTACTAATGTGATCCTATAGGATAAACAACCTAGGACCCCCTATCCCCTACATATGTGTGTTTAGATCATAACTCTTCCAAAACCTTATATGTGTGCCTAGATTCTGAATCTTTTAATCTTTAGCACATATGTGTGCTTAGACTGCGAATCTTCTCCAAATCTTTATTTGTTTACCTATGTGTTTTTTATTGCTTATGTGCTACATGTTTTTAAAATTCACAAAGCTTGTTTGGCCGGGAACCACAGTTGTGGACTTTGAGGGGTGCCTAACACCTTCCCCTTGGAGTAATTTCAAGCCCTTACCCAATCTCTGGTTATTCAATTAGTGTTACTGTGACCCTTAATAGGTTCCCTAACGCACCTTAAAATCGTTAGGTGGCGACTCTTCAATTCCTTATCCTTTTCCCAAAAGGAAACGAGCTATCCTAATAATGTCGAATACCCTGACCGATCCGAAAGGGGAGGAAAGAGGGGGGGCGCGACACCATGGCGACTCTGCTGGGGACTTATCTAGGCTTTTACCATTTCAAACTGCTTTGTGAACTTGTATTTACTTTGTTAATACTTGCGACCTTTCCCTTTTCCCCTTTATGTGCCATTAATTGTTTATCTCTTTCAAGTATTTATTCCTTTCACAATCAAAACTGACATGTTTCTTTTTGTTTTCCTTTGTAACTGCTTTTTCAATTGTAATTGTTGTATTTACCGCTTTCATAACGTGCAAATACATGATAACATGCTTTTATTGCTCATTTATTGTTGCATAAATCATGCTCAACATCATATTCCACTCGTTCCTATACAAATCCTATAGCAACGTTTCATGAGTGTTTGCGCCCTTCCATTTTATATCACCCCTAAATTCGGAAAGGCGTATTTGCGGTAAAACTAGTCGATCAGCGGTGCAGTCGACGGTTCCGTGCCTTTCCCACTCAAGTTGTCCGCTTGAGGGTACCCGTCTAAAACCCTATAGAAACCTTACTCTGTTATGTTGTGCATGCATCATGGCGAAACCTAGACGGATAAACGTGTCGTCCGCACAATAACCCTTTAAGATAGCCTTATCCAAAAATCCACCGGGTTTTCATAATCCCAACAGACGCAGTCACATTTTGTGCATTTATTTTGAGAACTAAATGCATGCAGTCTAATCATAAGTGTATAAATAGTCGAGTCTGGCGGGGGTAAGGGTCTAACCTATCTATTTTGCAGAAAATGAGGCATGAAGTCCCTAGGTTCGGCATGGTCCATAGAATACCACCAGTATGGCTGGATTGGTTGGAAGACCTCTCGCCCAGTGACAAAGACCATGTGAAGAGGGTCCTCGGGAATTTTCCCTCTTTACTGGATATTCAACCAAACAACACGTTGATCGAAGCAGCCACTATGTTCTGGGATAGAGAAAGGTCTGTGTTCTGTTTTGGCAACATAGAAATGACCCCCCTCTTAGAGGAGATAGGGGGCTTTGCGGGATTACCTTGGGACAGTCCAGGTTTGTTGGTGCCGGAGAATCGTGCTGCTAGGGGGTTCCTGAAAATGATGGGTTTGAAGAAGAATGATGGTTTAGAGTGCCTGACAGAGTCCTACATACCTTTTGACTATCTCTACGAACGATACGGCCATAGCAAATCCTATCGTATCTTCCACGACGAGTTCTCTATTACTTCCTTGGGTCATATTCACGGCAGGGTTTTGGTGTTCATCGTTTGCTTCTTGGGTCTGATGGTATTTCCAAGCAAAGGAGACCGGATTCACACTAGGCTGGAAATGGTAGCCAAAACCTTAATGGAAGGGATCGAAGGGCAAACATATACCATTGTCCCTATGATCATAGCAGACATATACCGAGCCTTGGACCACTACCAGAAGGGGGCCAAACACTTTGTGGGTTGCAATCTGCTACTACAGGTTTGGTATTGGAGCATCTCCAGAGAGGCCAATATCGTCCAGAATTTCCACGAAGGGTGTGGAATGATCATATAGCCTTCCACAATCCTAAGAGGATGACCTACATCCCTGATAGGTTCTCTCAACCAGAAAATGCTACAGAATGGGTGCAGTTCTTTGATAATTTGATCGAGGACCAGGTTCAATGGATGTTCGAATGGTTCCCTACCAGTGAATTCATCATCGGATCGAGGGACGCTCCGCACCTGGTGTTGATTGGTTTAAGGGGAATATATCCCTATGTTCCCATCAGGGTCATGAGACAGGCGGGTAGAAAGCAAGTTATACCGCGAGTCTCAAAAATGAGTCATTACAGGGCAGATTTTCAGGACGACGATATCCCGTACAAAACGACGATATCCCGTACAAATATGAAGCTCAACATATGTGGCATCTCAAGGTTATTGTAGAAAAAGACACCATCGACCCTGACAGATACCATGCAGGGTATGTATGCTTTTACCTATCATAGTTGGAAGATAGCATAGCAGGGATAGTTGAGCCAGGCATCAGCAGAAACATGGTCATAGACGAAGCGACTGAGGCTCAGGTGAAATACAATAATCTCCGCAAAAGGCTTCATGAGTCCGAGGCCGAGCATCTGGAGCAACACAAGACTAATATGGAGCTGATCGATGAGTGGAAGGAAAGGGCCATCAAATCTAGTGAAAGGTTAGAATATTTGGAGCAGGGTCTGATGAAGCTAGAAGCAAAGACAAGAAAAAGGGTCGCCGACTGCCAGAATGCTGAGGGAAACGAAGGAGGGCATATAGCAAGGGTATACCTGCTGTTGGGAATGCACGACCTGGGGAACCTGATTGACAGAACCAAGAAGACCAAGCCTGGGGAAGGTTCTTCTGGGACCAAGTAGTCTAGGTTTCCTTTTTATTGCTTTTACCAATGTAATAAGGCCAAGTGCCATTAGTGACTTTATTTCCTGCTCATTTTTTTAGTGTCGTTTTGGACTCGTCTATTTTACATTAATGAGATGAGGCATTTTTGCATCTAAGTTCTCCAAAATCAACTTGTCGCTAGGCCTACCTATGGCACAACGAGGCTCCCAATTAGGACACGCTTTTATTCATGCACTATGTGTTTAAATACTACAATATTTTCTCATGATCCTCACTGACT
>MDKI01254075.1:0-34857 GCA_005239505.1 Nicotiana paniculata | reverse complement strand
TTATGTCCTACCCTCTCCCAGTACTCCCTCGAATCTGATTATGTTTAGATCTTGGCATGAATTTTTGGTGACTAACTGTGTTGTTTCAGACTCAATACTAGTCTGTGGCACTCTAATACTTCTATAATACTAATTTGTTTTTATGTGTCCCCAATCCCCATTGTCCCTGAGTGAAATCTATGCTTGAATGTGCTGAACCTGTGTGAGTTGTTTGCTGCTTTTCCAAAGATGTTTACATTATATTCAAGTTGTTTCATTACTGATCAAAACCTTTTCAGAAAACTTCTTTATTTACTGAATCAATCCAGTACTGTTTTGTGTCGAAACCTTTTCAAATCTATCTCCTGCACTTCACTTGATTCCTAGACCTTTAAGTTCTGCCCCCTCAGTGTGAGCACTACTTTGGGACCTTGAGTTCCCTCTGAACTCTGACACACTGAGGCTGGTATTTCCACACTGCACATGTTTAACTGCTGGTTACTAAGTCTGGGTGTGAGCGTTGCCCGGGAGCCCTTGAGGTCCTTAGGGAACTTTGACACACCCGGACTGTGAAAAGGCTATGAATACCATATGGCAATGAGGTTTAGAGGATTTGGGCCTAATTGAAGGCTCCCTATAGAATAACTTCTTATTTTTCACTTCTGGTTGTGTAATTCATAATCCTTGGCCTGTAATAATTTGTAAATAATTCTGGGGCTGGATAGTGAAACGGGAGGGGTAACTATGCATGCCTAGCTATTACAAGGGTAGAAACCATGCTTAGGTTTTTATTCCCTATCTGTGCAATAGAGATCATGTGTAGGTTCATGTGTCCATGCATTAGATATCATGCTACTCGGGATTTATGTGTATTGTATTCAACATCTCATCTTCGCTTAGAAATCCTGCCTATAGGATAAATAATAAAAATAAAATAAACTGCTATTACGTGATTCTGTCCATGTAAACATGTTCTAAAACTCATTAGAATTCCTGTCCTAGGATAAATAAACTGCAATCATGTATCACCACGCCTACGTACTTAGAGATCCTGTTTCTAGGTAAGTAACATTAACAAGTTGTACTCTTGCTATTCCTGAAACGGTGCATAATGTTGTGATTTTATGTGCATTTAGAAATCATGTTTAGGTTATTATGCATCATGATGCATTAGACATCATGCTATAGGATCATACTCATTTAACTGCACTTAGTCTAAATACAGATATCTAAAACAGTCCCCTGTTCTAAACAACTGGTAATTAGTCCTTGCACATCTTCAACACCTAGAATTGCATGTTATTAGCTATAAACAACCTAGAGTAACTGTTGCATGTTATCCTACACCTAGGCAAGCCTTGGGTAATCAACTTAAAAATAAAACCAGAATTGTCCTTTGTGATTAGTTATCAACTGTCAGCATGCTTAAAACCAGTAGGAAAGTCTGATTAAGACATCCTCTCTGAGTTATGCAATAAATCTGTCTTTGTTATTATCACTTAATCACCATGCGTAGGATCTGAATCTGGACCTTAATTGTGAATGAGACATGCTGTTTATGTGCACTGTTTGTGGAGGTCTTTGAGCCCTTTCCGGTTTATGTGCTACCCCCTTTATCTGCAGTTCTACTTGTTCATTATATGTCGCCTTAGCATTTTCACCTTTAAAACCTGAGGGTCTGCCTAGCACCTCCTTTAGGATAGGAGTCCTAATTTCCTCCGGGACTGATAGGAAGGGACGGGTAACAACATGTAATAGAGTTCAAGACCAAAACTCGATTTAGGTTGCTTTCACGGGGTGGGAAAGGGTAGAATATGGATATGATGACCGGTGCGCTAATACCACGTGTAGCCCCTCTTCGAGGAGTGATTACCGAGTATTGCATTGATGTGATCCATATTATTATAAACCTAGGATACCTTTTATATGCTTAGATTGTAATCCTTTCAAAAGCTAATCTTCTTTACTATTTTCAAACATCTGCATGCTTAAGACTTAAATCCCCTCTTATTTGAGCATTATTTGTTTGTTTGCTAAGCCGTACAAATTCACAAAAACCATTAGGGCGGGAACCACACTTGTGGATCCTGAGGGGTGCCTAACACCTTCTCCTTAGGATAATTTCAAGCCCAATCTCTGGTTAGTAATGTAGTACTAATTGAACCCCTTAGGTGCCCTAACGCACCGTTAAAATCGTTAGGTGGCGACTCTTCAAAATATACAAATCCCTTTTCCCGAAAAGAACAAGTTGTCTCAACCCATGTTACACCCCTCTCAACTGGGCCCCAAAAGGAGCTCTCGGGGAAAAGGGAGGTGGGGCGCGTCATCCATTATTTGATATTTCCTCCCCTCAGCATGTTCTCCTTTCCTTTATGCTTAGCTGCTTACTTTTCGTTGTTATTATCTTCTCCGTATACTATTAAACTGCACAAGTTGATTTGGTTATCGTGTCCTAGCCTCGTCACTACTTCGCTGAGGTTACACTCGTCACTTACTCAGTACATGGGGTCGGTTATACTGATACTATACTCTGCACTTTTTTGCAGATCCCGGTGCTGGACTCTTCGGACCTTAGATCAGGGTTGCTGCCTTCAGTTCAGCAGAGACTCCGAGGTAGTTCTGCAGACGTCCGCAGGACTTGGCGTCCCCTCCTATTTCATTTCTATTCTGTCCTTATTTACTTCTGAGACAGATGTGTATTTATATTTTGTTCAGACTCCTGGTTGTAGTATTCATAGACAGTCCGTGAGATTGTGACACTTGTTCTGGGAGTACTTTGGTTCTGGATTTCATATTAGTATTATATCAAACTATTGAATCATGTTATTAACATATATTTTAATTTCGTAATTTTATTATAAAGTATGGTAAACTGTTAAAGGTGAAGGAATAAGGTAATTAATCGGTAACGTTGGCTTGCCTAGCGAGTTCAATGTTAGACACCATCACGGTCTCGACGGTGGGAAATTCAGGTCGTGAAAAGTTGGTATCAGAGCACTATGTTGCTTAAGTCTCACAATTCACGGACAAGATTAGTAGAGTCTGAGAGATCGGTACGGAGACGTCTGTGCTTATCCCCTAGAGGCCACAGAGTTTAGGAATGACTTCACATCTATTCTTCTCTGTCATGCGATTTGATGTCTCAAAACTAACTGAATTTCTACTCTATTCTCTCGCAGATGGAGAGAACACGTGCTTATTCATCCACTGATCAGCAACCCGAGTCTCTAGTTGCAGCTCCTACGAAGGGCCAGGGATGAGGCCGAGGCCGTGCTAGATGCCGAGGCAGGGGCAGAGCTCAGCCCAGAGCAGCAACCCCAGTGGTGGAGCCTCAGGTAGAGTTTGCTGATGAGGTTCCTTCCTAGACAGTCCCGGTTGGGCCAACTCAGGTTCTCGAGGGGTTCATTGACACCCCAATACTCCAGGATGCTCTGGTCCGTCTAGTGGGCCTCATGGAGAGTGTCTCTCAGGCAGGTTTGCTTCCTGCAGCACCAGTCGTCTCTCAAGCTAGGGGAGGAGCCCAGACTCCCGCTACTCGCACTCTAGAGCAGTTGGCTTCTCAGTTTCAGATTCCAGTAGCTCAGCCAGCTAGGGTAGTTCAGTCGGGTATTGTGGCCCAGACCGGTGATGGAGCAACTATGTCTGCTGATGCTTTGTGGAGGTTGGACAGGTTCACCAAGATTTTCACTACTACTTATAGCGGTTCATCTTTAGAGGATACCAGGACTACTTGGATATCTGCCATGAGGTTCCACGGAACATGGGGATAGTGGAGACCAATGGGTCGACTTTGCTACTTTTTGTCTGGAAAGTCTCGCCAAGGCTTGGTGGAGAGATTATTGTTTGGCTAGACCAACTGGATCAGCGGCCTTGACTTGGGCCCAGTTCACTAAGCTATTTCTAGAGAAGTTTCTTCATATCACTCAAAGAGAGGATCTTCAGAGGTAGTTTGAGCATCTCTAGCAGGGCTCTATGACCGTCACTCAGTATGAGACCAGATTCATTACCTTGGCCTGACATGCTATTATGATACTTCCCACCGAGCGAGAGAGGGTGAGGAGATTTATTGAGGGACTATCTCAGCCGATCAGATTGCAGATGGCCAAGGAGACAGGGAGTGAGATTTCTTTCCAGAATGCGGTCAATGTGGCCAGACGAGTTGAGATGGTTCTATTGCAGGGGGGTGGTCAGGGGTCTGACAAGAGGCCTCGTCATTTTGGTCGGTTCAGTGGTGCCTCATCTGGAGGCAGGGATTCTTTTGGTAGGGGCCATCCTCCTAAGCCGTTTCATTCAGCACTTCAGGTCTCTTGCAGTGCTCCAGGTGGCCATGGTCCTCATATACAGTATTCTGATCAGTTTCTCTACAGTTCACCATCGGCTCCTATTAGTGCACCGCCACATCAAAGTTTTCAGGGTGGTTACTCAGGTCGTCAGGGTCAGTTTCAGAGTCAACAACCGAGGGCTTGTTATACTTGTGGTGATCAGAGGCACATTGCTAGATTTTTCCCTCGAGCCTCGAGCCTCGAGCAGTTCTCAACATTAGGGTTCTCGTGCTATGGTTCCCGTACCAGGTGCTCCACCACCCGCTCATCCACCCAGAGGTGGGGGTCAAGGTGATAGAGGTGGAGGCCAAGCTACTAGGGGTAGAAGTCAGCCAGCAAGAGGCCGTCCCAGGGATGTAGTTTAGATAGGTAGGGCCCAACCCCGATGTTATGCTATTCCAGCTAGACATGAGGCCGAGGTCTCCGATGCAGTTATCACAGGTATGGTTTCAGTTTGCAGCAGGGATGCCTCGATTTTATTTGATCCGGGGTCCACATTTTCCTATGTGTCATATTATTTTGCTCCTTATTTGGTTATGCCTCATAATTCTCTGAGTACTCCTGTATATGTGTCTATACCGGTGGGTGATTCTATTTTGGTAGATCGTGTCTACCGTTTATGTGTAGTGGTTATTGGTGGTCCTAAGACTAGTGTAGATCTTCTGCTTCTTGATATGGTAGATTTTGATGTTATTTTGGGGATGGATTGGTTGTCTCCCTATCATACCATACTGGACTGTCATGCCAAGACTGTGACCTTAGCATTGCCGGGGTTGCCTCGATTGGAGTGGAGAGGGACTCCTGGTCATTCTTCCAGCAGGGTTATCTTATATATGAAGGCTCAGCGTATGGTCGAGAAGGGGTGTTTGGGCTATTTGGCCTATGTTCGTGATTCTAGTGCCGAGGTTCCTTCCATGGAATCTGTGCCCATTGTCCGTGAGTTTCCAGAGGTGTTTCCTGCAGACCTGCCGGGTATGCCACCCGACAGGGATATTGACTTTTTCATTGAGTTGGATTCGGGCACTCAACCTATTTTTATTTCGCCATATCGTATGGACCCGCCAGAGTTAAAGGAGTTGAAAGAATAATTGCAGGATTTTCTTAATAAAGGCTTCATTAAGCCTATTGTCTCGCCTTGGGGTGAGCCAGTGTTGTTTGTTAAGAAGAAGGATGGGTGGATGAGGATGTGTATAGATTATCGGCAATTGAACAAGGTTACCATCAAGAACAAGTATCCATTGCCGAGAATTGATGATTTGTTTGATCAACTTCAGGGTGCCAAGGTATTTTCGAAGATTGATTTGAGATATGGCTACCACCAGTTGAGGATTAGGGCATCCGATGTCCCTAAGACAGCTTTTCACACTCGGTACAAGCATTATGAGTTCTTAGTGATGTCATTCGGGTTGACAAATGCACCAACTGCGTTTATGGACATGATGAACTGAGTGTTCAGGCCTTATTTGGATTCCTTCATGATTGTATTCATTGATGATATTTTGATTTATTCCCGCAGCCGGGAGGAGCATGAGCATCACTTTCGAGTCGTTCTCTAGACTCTGAAGGACAGTTAGTTATATGCCAAGTTTTCGAAATGTGAGTTTTGGTTGAGTTTAGTTGCATTTCTTGGTCATGTTGCATCAGCAGCGGGTATTCAGGTGGATCCCAAGAAGATTTCAGCGGTCAAGGATTGTCCTAGACCAGCATCAGCCATAGAGATCCGGAGTTTCTTGGGTTTGGCGGGCTATTACCGTCGGTTAGTGGAGGAGTTTTCATCTATTGCAGCCCCGATGACCAGGTTGACTCAAAAGGGTGCCCACTTCAGGTGGTCAGAGGAGTGTGAGGCGAGCTTCCAGAAGCTCAAGACAGCTTTGACTACCGCGCCAGTGTTGATTTTGCCCGCAGGTTCAGGTCCATATACTATGTATTGTGATGCATCTCGGGTTGAACTTGGTGCAGTGTTGATGCAGGAGGGCAAGGTTATTGCATATGCTTCGCGTCAGTTGAAGATTTACTAGAAGAATTATCCAGTTCATGATTTGGAGCTAGCATCCATTGTTCACGCGCTGAAGATTTGGAGGCATTATCTATATGGCGTGTTATGTGAGGTGTTTATGGATCACAAGAGTTTGCAATATTTGTTCAAGCAGAAGGAGCTAAATTTGAGGCAGAGGAGATGGTTGGAGCTGTTGAAAGACTACGACATCACCATCTTATATCATCCGGCGAAGGCCAATGTAGTGGCCGATGCTTTGAGTAGGAAGTCAGCCAGTATGGGTAGTCTTGCATATATTCCGGTCGGGGAGAGACCGCTTGCTTTAGATGTTCAGGCTTTAGCCAGTCGTTTCATGAGATTGGATATTTCTGAGCCCGACCATGTTCTAGCTTATACAATTGCTCGTTCTTCATTATTTGACCGTATTCGAGATCGGCAGTATGATGATCCTCATTTGTGTGTCCTTAGGGACACGGTGCGGCACAGTGGTTCCAAGCAGGTTAATGTTGGTGATGATGGAGTTTTACGGATGCAGGGTCATATTTGTGTACCCAATGTGGATGGACTTCATGAATTGATTTTAGATGAGGCCTATAGTTCCCGGTACTCCATTCATCCGGGCGTCGCAAAGATGTATCAGGATTTGCGGCAGCACTATTGGTGGAGGAGGATGAACAAGGATATTGTGGCATATGTATCTCGGTGTTTTAATTGTCAACAGGTTAAGTACGAGCATCAGAGGCCTGGTGGATTGCTTCAGCAGATTGAGATTCCTGAGTGGAAGTGGGAGCGTATCACCATGGATTTCGTTGTTGGACTCCCACGGACTCAGAGGAAGTTCGATGCAGTATGGGTTATTGTGGATAGGTTGACCAAGTTAGTACATTTCATCCCTGTGGAAATTTCATATTCTTCGGAGAGATTGGCAGAGATCTACATTAGGAAGATTGTTCGACTTCATGGTGTGCCCGTGTCTATCATTTCTGACCGAGGTACGCATTTTACCTCGCATTTCTGGAGGGCAGTTCAGTGTGAGTTGGGCACGAGGATTGAGTTGAGCACAATATTTCATCCACAGACGAAGGACAGTCAGAGCGTAGTATTCAGATTTTGGAGGATATGCTACGAGCCTGTGTCATTAACTTTGGAGGTTCTTGGGATCAGTTCTTTCCATTAGTTGAGTTTGCCTACAACAACAGCTATCAGTCGAGCATTCAGATGGCTCCTTACGAGGCCTTATATGGTAGGCAGTGTCGGCCGCCGGTTGGGTGGTTTGAGCCGGGAGAGGCTCAGTTGTTGGGTATAAACTTAGTGCATGATGCCTTGGATAAGGTTAATATCATACAGGATAGACTTCGTACAGCTCAGTCTAGGCAGAAGAGTTATGCCGACCGCCGAGTTCGTGATGTAGACATTCATGGTCGGAGAGCGGGTGTTACTTCCGGTGTCGCCCATGAAGGGCGTGATGAGATTTGGGAAGAAGGGCAAGCTAAGTCCTATGTTCATTGGTCCGTTTGACATTATTGATAGAGTGGGAAAAGTGGCTTACAGACTTGCGTTGCCACCGAATTTATCAGCTGCGCATCCAGTGTTTCATGTGTCTATGCTTCGGAAGTATCACGGTGATCCAACCCATGTGTTAGACTTCAGCAGTGTCCAGTTGGACAAGGATTTGACCTATGAGGAGGAGCCGGTAGCCATATTATACCGACAGGTTCGTCAGTTGAGATCGAAGAGTTATCCTTCGGTTCGTGTTCAGTGGAGAGGTCAGCCTGCCGAGGCAGCTACCTGGGAGTCCGAGTCCGATATACGGAGCTGATATCCCCATATTTTCCCCAATTTGGGTACTTTCCTATATCCGTTCAAGGACAAACAATTGTTTTAGAGGTGGAGAATGTGATGACCCAAAAAGTCATCTCTCATTTTATAAGACCCGGGCGTATATCCGGGAAGCTTTTATGTGAAAAACTGAGGAAAATGCTAATTTTACCTTTAATATTAAATTTAAGTTGACTTCGGTCAACATTTTGGGTTAACGGACCCGAACCCGTGTTTTGACGGTCCAGGATGGTCCGTAGGAAAATATGGGACTTGGGCATGTGCCCAGAATTGAATTTCGAGGTCCCGAGCCCGAGAAATGAATTTTTTCTGAAATTATTTTTCTGAAATTATAAGAGTCTTTGGAAATTTGATTATATTTGAAATTGAGGGTATCGGGCCCGTATTTTGGTTCCGGAGCCTGGTACAGGTTTAATATAGTATTTGAGTGATGCCTGTAAAATTTGGTAAGAAACGGAGGTCGTTTGACGTTATTCGGACCCGTAGTTGTGAAATTTAAAACTTTGAAAGTTTTGAAATTTTTTCTTTGAATTCTATGCTAAGTTCGTTGTTTAAGATGTTATTGTGGCGATTTGATCGCACGATTAAGTCCGTAGGATGTTTTTAAGGTTGTGTGCATGTCTGGTTTGGATCTCCGAGGGCTCGGGTGAGTTTCGGGTAGGTTCCGGGGTGTTTAGAATTTGAAAATCACTGCTGGTGCACCAGTTCTGGTGTGCTCGCACCTGCGAGCCTAGGGCCGCAGGTGCGGACCTTCAGCCGCAGGTGCGGTCCAGCCTTGCCTTCCCACTTTCCGCAGGTGTGACAATATTTCTGCAGAAGAAGATAAACCTCCGCAGGTGCGGCCCTCAGTGGCCTTGCCCATTTCCGCAAGTGCGACCATTTTTCCGCACCTGCGCTACCCAAGCACCGCATATGCGAGGGTCGGGCACTGTGTTTAAGTTAGAGATTCATCCGTTTTCATTTTCACTTCTTCACAAAAATAGAAGACCAAGGGTTATTTTCTCCCAAATCATAGGTAAGTGTCCACTAACTAATTTCCTTCAACTTTCTAATGATTTTCATCAACTTTTATCAAGAATTCTAAGGTTTTAATGGTAGAAAATTGTGGATTTGGGTAGAGTTAGGGCTTTTTGAATAATTAGAATTTAGACCTCATTTTGAGGTCGGATTCCGAAACTAATTACATATTTGGGCTCGTGGGTGAATGGGTGATCGGGTTTTGGTCCGAACCTCGTATTTTGACCAAGCGGGCCAGGGGTCGATTTTTGACTTTTTAGGAAGAATGATAGAAAATTCATAATAAAGCATTAGGGTTGAATTATTTAGCATTTATTGATATTATTAGGCTAATTATGTCTAGATACAATTGAATTGGAGGCGAATTCTAAGGGGAAAGCGGTAATTGAAGCTTGAGTTGGTCGTGGAATTCGAGGTAAGTGTTTGGCTTAACCTTAGATTCAGGAAGTAGGTGTTGTGTCCTATTTTCTATGTGTAAGTATCATGTTCAACGTATAGGTGAGGTGACGAGTACCTTACGTTGGTCTCAAGTCTGCCTGTGAGTCGAATATTGTGATTTGTGTGGTTTTCCGTTAAGTAATACTTGAGTTTCACTTCATAGCTATTCATGTTGGTGGAAATTCCTTGATATTGAACAGTGTTGGGTATTGGTTTCAGTTGAAGATTTTTATGTGAAGTTATGTACTAAGTGAGATTGGTTATAGCTTTTTCCCCTTGCCGGGATGGTATTGATTCCACTATTGGCTCCCTTGCCGGGACGTTATGGTTTTAATTTTGTTTACTTTTTTAATTTCCTTGTTGGATTGCTTTCATTTGATATGTTTGGGCGAGGAAGAGTGAGAAAGCACGAAGGGTGATGCCGTGCGTGAGGTTGTGAGTGAATGTTAATGCACGAAGGGTGATGCCGTGCCTATATTGTGATGGTAAAAGCACGAAGGGAGATACCGTGCCATGATATGAGTGATAATGCACGAAGGATAATGGCATGCCATGATTATGTGAGGTAAAAGCACGAAGGATGATGCCATGCTGAATTTATTGATTCTGACGGTGAGGATGAGAGTAAAAGCACGAAGGGTGATGCTGTGAACTTGCTTTTGTGTTACTATTTATGTTGCTTAAATTAATATCCAATTTGTGCTTTATCTCGTTATTTCCATTATTTGATATTTCCTCCCCTCAGCATGTTCCCCTTTCCTTTATGCTTAGCTGCTTATTTTTCGTTGTTATTATCTTATCCGTATGTTATTAAACTGCACAGGTTGATTTGGTTATCGTGTCCTAGCCTCGTCACTATTTCGCCGAGGTTAGGTTCAGCACTTACTTAGTACATGGGGTCGGTTGTACTGATACTACACTCTGCACTTTTGTGCAGATCCCAGTACTGGACTCTTCAGACCTTAGATCAGGGTTGCTGCCTTCAGTCCAGCGGAGACTCCGAGGTAGTTCTGCAGACGTCCGCAGGCATTGGCGTCCCCTCCTATTTCATTTCTATTTTGTCCTTATTTACTTCTGAGACAGATGTGTATTTATATTTTGTTCAAACTCCTGGTTGTAGTATTCATAGACAGTCCGTGAGATTGTGACAGTTGTTCTGGGAGTACTTCGGTTCTGGATTTCGTATTAGTATTATATCAAACTGTTGAATCATGTTATTAACGTATATTTTAATTCCGTGATTTTATTATAAAGTCTGGTAAACTGTTAAAGGTGAAGGAATAAGGTAATTAATCAGTAACGTTGACGTGCCTAGCGGGTTCAATGTTAGGCGCCATCACAGTCCCAACGGTGGAAAATTCGGGTCGTGACACTACGCAAGAAAACAATCAAGATAATTTTGAAAGTTTAGTGTTCTATTATGTATCCCCTTCTATTACATTAATTTAATAACAAAATAATCGTCTAGGTACCATGTATTCTAGATAAGCCAATTACAAAAATAATAAAAATTGGTGATGGACAAATTATATAGTTAAATGATAAAAATTCTTCGTTATTAATCCTATTCAATGACAGAATTAGTGACAGATTATATAAAAATGCTAGGGAGAACGTCCAAAAATACCCCTCTAATATGTGAAAAGGATCATTTATACCCTCCGTTATACTTTCGGTCTACCATTACCCCTGACGTTATAAAATTGGTGCAAAAATACCCTTACTCCGTTAAGACTCTCCACCATGAAAAGCATCATCTCATATGGGCTGACATTTTGTAGGAGTAGACGCCAAGTGGCATGCCACCTCACTTCCCCCAATCCCAACACTAAATGGGTATCCTAGCATTATCAACATCATTCAAGATACTCCATTCGAACGAAAAGAGAAATCAAATTTATAAGCAATCAATAAGGCTAAACAATCAGAATAAAAAATTATTTGACAATTATATAATGAGACTGCAATAATTAAGACAAGCTGAAACAACATTCAAAAAAATCTATTTTTTTGCGCTCTTCTGTAACCAAAGAAATATCAATGACTCTAAAAGTTTTACTTGAGAATTCGATTACTCACGTCCTTCGCCACCAACACCAACTATTCATCCCTCTGAGTCTAAACAAATGCAACCGTCAAATGAGCAATTTGACCACAATGAAAAAAAAATTGCTATTTCTGATGAATACTTCGAGCGTTAATATTTTTGAAAACAAAAAATTACTTGAGAGATAGAACACAATTTTTATCAACGGATCTATAATTCAATATTTCATAATAAACAACTGCCAAAAAGTTGTCTTAACAAAAAAGAAGAAGATGATAATTACACATGTAAAGCCAAAATGCATTATCAATGCCCATAAATATTTCAAAGAGAAAGCGTCACATTGTTCATTCGAAAGAAATTTAAATTAGTCAATTAGTCACAAATTAAGGTAACCCCATGAACTTTATTTACCAAGAGACTTAAATCATACAAATATTTTAAAGCAAAGAGAAAAAAATCAGACCTTTCCGCCAAGGCCTCAACGTCGATGACAGTAGAATATATACTTTAGTTTTAAAAATATGCCATTACACTCAGCTTATCTGTGTTTGGAGATATGATTGAAGAAGAAGTGGGATGAGAGGGATAAAATGGGGTTGGGGAGGTTAGGTGAGGTGGCAATGTCAAGCCATGTGGGATGGTGTTGGCCAATGGTGGAGGGTCTAACGGAAGAGGGGTGTTTTTGCACCAATTTTATAACGTTAGGGACAATGATAGACCAAAAGTATAACGGACGACATAAATGACCCTTTTTACCCTATGAGTATTTTTGACCCTATTCCCAAAATGCTATCAGCTACAATACTAATTTTGTGACTAATTCCTATTTGTAAAGTTAAAGTATGTAATAAACTTTCTTAGTAATAATATTAGTTTCTTTTTTAGCAAAAAATAAAAGTCCTTTCCATTTGTTTAACACGAATATGCATTGAGGTAGTTTCGGTTCTATAAATTAAATTACAGTAATTAATATTTTATCAAAAATTAATGATTACTATTTTTTCCAAAAATAATTTCTATTTCAAGACTTAATACCGTATTAATTTTAAGAATATAAATAAATGAATTTGACAACCAAGCTTCTAAAAGGATACTTATGATTTAAAAAACAACAAATAAATCATATGGAAGGAAAATAAAGAGGCAAAATTGATCTTTATGATTAAACAAGGACAAAGAGCAAAAATATTTACACAAAATCGTGAAGTTTCCTTATTGGAACCAACAAAAAACTTTCCTCCTACTTTTTGTATTCTTTTACTGTCTTAATATTTTGTATTCTTATTAGGAGAAGATATCAAATATTGAATTATAGTAAAAAGAAAGTTCTTTAATTTAGAACTCCTAAATATTAGGATAGTTTTCTTATTTTACAATTGTATCCAATGTAAATATATTTTTAAATGAAAAGGCCAATGATATTCGGTAAGGACCTTCGTACTTTGAATATAATACTAGTTTTAGGGCAACCGCTTTGCGCGTGTATCCTGTTTTGATAAGTAAGAAAAGTAAAAATCACATAAATATTATTCAAAAATTGTATCTTGAGTTATAGATAAAAATTGAAGGAAATAGTATAAATTCCTAACCTGATGAATGTTAATTTTACTCAATAATAGAAAATATTGCTCCACACAAATCCTCATAGCCTCAACTCAAATTATTTACTCATTTAATATCATTGGACGGGACATTTAATTTATTTCAAGAGAATAACGTCAAATTATAAATATCAGATAGAGTCTTTGATGTTATTTTATAATTTTATCTCAACAGTTCTAAGATCGTTGCAAAAATGATCCGGGACAAAGTAAAAAGAAAAAAAAGATACTGAAATTCCTAAGATAAATAAAAGAGGAAAGCTTTTTCAAAATAGAATCAAATTGTTCTAAATTTTTAAATTTTGACATAAATAAAAAGAAGAAACACATTTTCAAGAAAGATCAAATTATTTTCAATTCGAAAATACTGAAGAGAACATTCTTAAAGAAACATATAGTTAAAGTCAAAATGTCAATGACAAAATAAACACTTCATAATCCTTCTTTGAGCATCTCAAAAATATTACAAATATATTGAAAGAATACATATTATGAATCATAAAGAGAAAATTATTTTATATATTTGATTACTATTTTCTTTTAAAAATATTATTACGGATTGTGAAAAAAGTATAGCAAAAGGATTAAGAACGTAATTGCTCTTTAACAATATAAAGACAAGAAATAATACAAGGAACATAGGTACTACAATAATACACGAGTCACCAACCGCCTTGTGATTTTGGTAAACATCAATTTGAGTAATAAAAAAAAAAGGGTCATGAGAACCTTAACCATAGCACAGTGCTGGCAAGAGCCTAAATTTTCTTATTAGCACTATGTGTCTAATTATTGTGGAGCTGAACGTGACTGTGAAGAACAAAGACGACGGTTGCAATTTGTTTCAAATATTTCTATATGAAGTTGACAACACTCTTGCAAAGGGAACCGAGTTATATAGTTATTTCACAAAGACATAATACATACTACAAAATAAATTTATTAAGTAGCTTGGGCTAAAAAATTTGATTAAATCAAATGAATTGAATAACAACTACACTCAAACACACATGCAAGATACGTAAATCTTATGGCCATTCGTATATAGGACATAGGAAACAAAAACAAACAAAAAAATTAATGACTACAATTTAAATAGAAATACTCGCCTTAGAATTATTAAAATAAAAAAAATATAATAAGTATAACCATCTCTAATATGCACATTAAACAAAAAAAAAAAGAAAAAATCAATTTGATAAGAGCCAATGTGACAATCTCAAACTAATTTGTATGCTAAACCAAAATAAAATAAAATACAAGAGCTCCCCTGTGATGACCCAAAAGGTCATCCCGTATATTTTAATTAAATCTGTGTTCGGAAGTTGTGAAAGCCTCCTTTTATCTCACCTCGATGTGCATGCGCAGCCCGGCGTGTAGCCGGGAAGCCGTTAAGTGAAAAATTGATAAAATGATGATTTTGTATTTATTATTTGAGTAAAGTTGACTTTGGTCAATATTTTTGGTAAACGGACCCGGACCCGTGGTTTGACGGTCCCGGAGGTTCCGTAGGAAAATATGGGGCTTGGGCGTATGCCCGGAATCGAATTCCGAGGTGCCAAGTCCGAGAAATGAATTTTTGAAGAAAATTATTTTCTGAAAAATATAAAGATTTTTGAAAATGAGATTTGATGTGAAACCTGTGATAACGGGCCCGTATTATGGTTCTGGAGCCCGGAACATGTTCAATATGTCTTATATGTGTTATCTGTGAAATTTGGTGGGAAACGAACTTAGTTTGACGTGATTCGGATCGAAAATGAAAAATTTAGAAGTTTGGAAGTTTAAAGGAATTTCATTGATTTGAGGTTTAATTCGATGTTCATGATGTTATTTTAGCGTTTTGGTTACTTGAATAAGTACGTATGATGTCTTTGAGGTTGTGTGCATAATCGGTTTGGAGCCCCGAGGGCTCGGGTAAGTTTCGGTTGGGTTCCGGGGTGTTTAGAGTTGAAAAAGCACTGCTGGTGTACCAGTTCTGGTGCGCCTGCACCTGCAAGCCTTGGGCCGCAGGTGCGAGACCGCAGGTGCGGATAAGCAGCCGCAGGTGCGGTCCAGCCCCAGCCAGCCCAATTCTGCAGGAGCGACACATTCTTCAGAAGCGGTTCCGCAAGTGCGGCCCTCAGTGGCTTAGCCCATTTCCGCAGGTGCGACCCTGGCACCGCAGGTGCGAGGGTCGGGTAGTGTTTAAGTTAGATGTTCATCCGATTTCTTCTTCATTTCTTCACCAAAATAGGAGACCAAGGGCGATTTTCTCAAGAGAGTTTCTTCCCAAATCATAGGTAAGTAACCCCTAACTAGTTTCTTTCAACTTCCTAATAAATTTCATCAACTTTTATCAAGAATTCTAGTGTTTTAATGGTAAAAAATTGGGGATTTGGGTAGAGTTAGGGCTTTTTAATTATTTGGGAATCTGACCTCGTTTTGGGGTCGGATTTCAAAAATAATTATATGTTCGGGCTCGTGGGGGAATGAGTGATCGGGTTTTGGTCCGAACCCCGTGTTTTGACCAAGCAGGCCCGGGATCGATTTTTGGAATTTTGGAAAGAAAGTCGGGAATTTTATATTTAAGCATTGGAACTGAATTGCTAAGCATTTATTGATGTTATTGAGTCAATTATGTCTAGATATTATTGATTTGGAGTCGGGTTCGAAAGGAAAAGCGGTGCTAGAGGCTTGATTTGGATTCTTGGAGTCGAGGTAAGTATTTGGTCTAACCTTAGCTTGAGGGAATAGGTGTTGAGTCATATGTGCTACGTGTTATTATCATGTTCAACGTATAGGTGAGGTGACGAGTATCTATATCTTGTTGTCAAGCATGCCCGTGAGTCATATCTTATGGTATATGTCTTTTTCCTTCGATATCCACTGTGTTATGAAGTAGATTTCATTTTGGAGATTATAAAATTATTGGAAATACTTGGTTGTGAACACTGTTGATTAGTTGTTCGGTTGAGGATTACTTGGTTATGTTGTACATTCAGTGAAATTGGTTATAGTTGTGTCCCTTACCGGGGCGGTGATATTTCTGTTATTGTTCCCTTGCCGGGATGTTGTAAAATTATGGTTTGTATTGTGGTCCTTCCATGCCAAATCATTGTTCTGGTTATTTTTTGAGTGAGAAAGAATGTAAAGCACAAAGGGTGATGTCGTGTATTTATTTATTGCAATGTGAGGATGAGAGCGTAAAGCACGAAGGGTGATGCCATTCCATGATTTGATATTTTAAAGCACGAAGGATAATGCCGTGCCGATATTATGATTTTAAAAGAATGAAGGGTGATGTCGTGCCATGATATGAGAGATAATGCACGAAGGATAATGTCGTGCCATGATATTGTGAGGTAAAAGCATAAAAGGTGATGTCGTGCACTTGTTTTGGTGAGAACGAGAGTAAAGCACGAAGGGTGATGTCGTGCACTTGTTTTTTCTCGGTTGTTCTTTTGATATTAGATGGTTGCCATGTCCTGTTACTCAATAAGTGTTTTTCCCCTTTGTACCCCCGCATGTTTTCCCCGTATTTGTACTTAACTGTTTTCTTCCTGCCGTTATTTCTGTTATGTATTATTGAACTGCACAGGTGTTTATTATTTGTCGTGTCTTAGCCTCGTCACTACTTCACCGAGGTTAGGCTCGGTACTTACTCAGTACATGGGGTCGGTTGTACTGATGCTACACCTGCACTTCTTTATGTTCTGCAGATTACGGTACCGGACCCGGTGGACAGTGATCGAGAGAGTATCCTTCAGTCCACATGCGACACTGAGGTAGTCCTGCAAGCGTCCGCAGGCCTTGGCGTCACCTCCTATCTCATTCCTTTTTCTTTCTGTCTTCTCTTGCATTTCTGAGACAATTGACTGTTTATTCAGACTTTGTTTTTAGTATTCTTAGACAGTCCGTGGACTTGTGGTGCCAGTTCTGGGGTGTTACTAAGGATTTGTAGTGTCAGATACTTGAAGATGTTATATTTCATAGCTTCCGCATTGTTATTTATGCTTGTTATCACTTATCGCTTTTTCTTTAAATGCCTAATAATAAGGAAATAAGCATGTTAATCAGAACGTTGGCTTGTCTAGCGGGTTCAATGTTAGACGCCATCACAGTCCCGACGGTGGGATTTTGGGTTGTGACAGTTGGTATCAGAGCACTAGGTTGCTTAGGTCTCACAAATTCACAGACAAACTTGGTAGAGTATGAGGGATTGATGCGGAGACGTCTGTACTTATCCCCCAGAGGCTGCAAAGTTAGGAATAACTTCACATTTCTTCTTCTCTATCGCGCGGTTTGAATTCTAAATGCTAACTGATTTTTTATTCTATTCTCTCACAGATGGCGAGAACGCGTGCTTCCTCATCTACTGATCAGCATCCCGATCCTCCTGTTGCAGCTCCTACGAGGGGCCGAGGACGAGGCCGAGGCGGTGCTAGATTCTGAGGCAAAGCCAGGGCTTAGCCCAGAGCAGTAGCCCCAGTAGAGGACCCACAGGTAGACTTTGCCGGCGAGGTTCCTGCTCAGGCAGTTCCAGTCGGACCAGCTCAGGTTCCAGAGGGGTTCATTGCCACCCCGGTTCTTCAGGACGCTCTGGTCCATTTAGTGGGCCTTTTGGAGAGCGTGGCCCAGGCTGGTCTTCTTCCTACTGCACTAGTTGTCTCTCAAGCTGGGGGAGGGACCCAGACTCCTGCTACCCACACACCAGAGCAGCTAGCTCCTCAGTTCTAGACTCCAGCACCTCAGGCAGCTGGAGCAGCTCAGCCGGGTTTTGTGGCACAGACAGTTGAGGGGGTAGCCATGTATGTCGATGCTTTGTGGAGATTGGATCGGTTCACCAAGATATTTCCTACTACATTAACTGGTGTACCATCAGAGGATCCCCAGGATTTCTTGGACAGTTGCTATGAGGTTCTTCAGAACATGGGCATCGTGGAGTCCAATGGATTTGATTTTGCTACATTCCGTCTTTCTGGTACCGCCAAGACTTGGTGGAGGGACTACTGCTTGACCAAACCAGCTGGGTCTTCGCCTTTGACTTGGGCTCAGTTCTCCGAGTTATTCTTGGAGAAGTTTCTACCAGTTACTCAGAGAGAGGGTCTTCGGAGGCAGTTTAAGCGCCTCCAGTAGGGATCTATGACTGTTACACAGTATGAGACCAGGTTCATTACATTGGCCCGACATGCTATCATGATACTCCCCACTGATCGTGAGAGGGTGAGGAGGTTTATTGAGGGTCTAGCTCAGCCTATTAGACTCCAGATGGCCAGAGAGACAGGTACTGATATTTCATTCCAGGAGGCGGCCAATGTGGCCAGGCGTATTGAGATGGTCTTATCACCGGGCAGTGGTCAGGGGTCTGACAAGAGACTTCGTCATTTCGGCCGATTCAGTGGTACCTCGTCTGGAGGTAGAGATTCTCTTGGCAGAGGTCATCCCCTAGACTATTCCAGTCAGCACTCCAGGTATCCCGTAGTGCACCACCAACTCCTATCAGTGCACCGCCGCTTCAGAGCTCTTAGGGTGGTTATTTTGGTCGACATGGACAGTTTCAAGGCCAGTAGTCTCAACAGCAGAGGGCTTGTTACTCTTGTGGTGATCCAGGGCACATTGCTAGGTATTGCCCTCGAGCTTCTAATAGTTCTCAGCATCCGGGTTCCCGTGCTATAATTCTCGCACCAGGTTCACCCTCACCCCCTCAGCCAGCTAGGGGTGGAGGTCGAGGTGCTAGAGGTGGAGGCCAGTCAGTTAGAGGTGGAAGACAGGCTATGAGAGGTAGAGGTCAGCCCGCAGTAGGTCGACCCAGAGATGTTCAGGTTGGAGGGGCTCCACCTCGATGCTATGCTATTCCTTCCAGGCCTGAGGCTGAGGCCTCTGATGTAGTCATTACAGGTATGGTTTCAGTTTGCAGTAGAGATGCTTCGGTTTTATTTGATCCGGGGTCTACATTCTCCTATGTGTCTTCATATTTTTCTCCTTGTCTGATTATGCCTCGCGATTCCCTGAGTACTCATGTATATGTATCTACACCGGTGGGTGATTCTATTGTGGTAGATCGAGTCTACCGTTCATGCTTAGTGGTTATTGGTGGTATGGAGACTCAGGTAGATCTTTTGCTTCTTGATATGGTTGACTTTGATGTTATATTGGGGATGGATTGGTTATCTCTCTATCATGCTATTCTGGACTATCATGCCAAGACAGTGACCTTGGCTTTACCGGGAGTACCTCGATTGGAGTGGAGAGGGACTCCTAGTCATTCTTCCGGTAGAGTTATTTCGTATATGAAGGCTCGGCGTATGGTCGAGAAGGGTTTTTTGGCCTATTTGGCCTATGTTCATGATTCTAGTGCCAAGGTTTGGTTCGTGAGTTCCCAGAGGTATTCCCTACTGATCTGTCGGGTATGCCACTTGACAAAGATATTGAATTTTGTATTGAGTTGTCTCCGGGCACTCAGCCCATTTTGTACTTCGCCATATCGTATGGCCCCGCCAGAGTTGAAGGAGTTGAAGGATCAGTTGCAGGACCTGCTTGATAAAGACTTCATCACGCCTAGTGTTTCTTCTTGGGGTGCCCCAGTGTTGTTTGTTAAGAAGAAAGATGGCTCAATGAGGATGTGTATTGACTACCGGCAATTAAACAAGGTTACTATTAATAATGAGTATCCTTTGCCGAGGATTGATGATTTATTTGACCAGCTTCAGGGTGCTTCAGTGTTTTCCAAGATTGACCTGAAATCTGGGTACCATCAGCTGAGGATTAGGGCGTCTAATGTCCCTAAGGCAGCTTTTCGCACTCGGTATGGGCATTATGAGTTCTTGGTGATGTCATTTGGGTTGACAAATGCCCCCGCTGCTTTTATGGAGTTGATGAACCGAGTGTTCAGGCTCTATTTGGACTCATTTGTGATTGTTTTCATTGATGATATTTTGATTTACTCCCGTAGTTGTGAGGAGCATGAGCAGCACCTTCGAGTCGTCCTCCAGACTTTGAGGGATAGTCAGTTGTATGCCAAATTTTCCGAGTGTGAGTTCTGGTTGAGTTCGGTTGTATTTCTAGGCCATGTGGTATCGTCAGAGGGTATTCAAGTGGATCCCAAGAAGACTTCAGCAGTCAGAGATTGTCCTAGACCCACCTCAGCTACAGAGATCCAGAGTTTCTTGGGCTTAGCGGGTTATTATCTCCGGTTTGTGAAGGGCTTTTCATCTATTGCAACCCCGATGACCAGGTTGACTTAGAAGGGCTTTTCCCACAGGTTCAGGACCATATACAGTGTATTGTGATGCTTCATGGGTGGGACTTGGTGCAGTGTTGATGCAGGGTGGCAAGGTTATAGCCTATGCTTCTCGTCAGTTGAAGGTTCATGAGAAGAACTATCCCGTTCATGATTTAGAGATATCAGCTATCGTTCATGTGTTGAAGATTTGGAGGCATTATCTGTATGGGGTGCCATGTGAGGTGTTCACGGATCATAAGAGTTTGCAGTATTTCTTTAGGCAGAAGGAGTTGAATATGAGGCAGAAGAGATGGTTAGAGTTGTTGAAGGATTATGACATCACCATCTTATATCATCCAGGGAAGGCCAATGTGGTGGACGATGCTTTGAGCCGGAAGTAAGCCAGTATGGGTAGTCTTGATTATTTATCAGTCGGAGAGCGACCGCTTGCTTTAGATGTTCAGGATTTGGCCAATCGGCTCATGAGATTGGAGGTTTTCGAGACTGGTAGTATTTTGGCCCATACTGTGGCCCATTCTTCATTATATGATCGTATCCGGGCCAGGCAGTATGATGATCGTCATTTATTTATTCTTAGAGATATGGTTCGGCACGGAGGTGCCAAGAAGGTTACAGTTGATGATGAGGGAGTTTTGAGGATGCAAGGTCGTATTTGTGTACCCGATGTTGATGGTATTCGTGAGTTGATATTGCAAGAGGCCCATAGTTCCCGGTATTTCATTCATTCGGGTGCCGCAAAGATGTACCAGGACTTGCGGCAGCATTATTGGTGGCAGAGGATGAAGAAGGATATTGTAGCATATATAGCTCGGTGCTTGAACTGTCAGCAGATTAAGTACGAGCACTAGAGACTCGGTGGTTTGATGCAACAGATTGAGCTTCCAGAGTGGAAGTGGGAGAGGATCACCATGGATTTTGTAGTTGGGCTCCCACGGACTCAGAGGATGTTTGATGCGGTGTGGGTTATTATGGATAGGCTGACCAAGTCAGCACACTTCATTCCTGTATCAGTTTCGTATTCTTCGAAGAAGTTGGCAAAGATCTACATCAGGGAGATTGTTCGCCTGCATGGTGTGCCTGTGCCCATTATATCTGACCGAGGTACTCAGTTTACCTCTCATTTCTGGAGGGTGTTTCAGCGTGAGTTGGGCACACGGGTTGATTTGAGCACAGCATTTCATCCTCAGACGGACGGACAGTCCGAGCGTACTATTCAGATTTTGGAGGATATATTACGGGCATGTGTCATTGACTTTGGGGGTTCATGGGACCAGTTCTTGCCTTTAGCGAAGTTTGCCTACAACAACAGCTATCAGTCGAGCATTCATATGGCTCTGTATGTGGCGTTTTATGGTAGGCGATGTCGGTCGCTAGTCGGGTGGTTCGAGCCAGGAGAGGCTAGATTGTTAGGTTCAGAGTTAGTCCAGTATGCCGTGGACAAGGTAAGGATCATTCAAGATAGACTTCGCACAGCTCAGTCCAGGCAAAAGAGTTATGCGGATCGCAGAGTTCGTGATTTAGCATTCATGATAGGAGACCGGGTATCTTTGAGTGTCGCCCATGAAGGGCGTGATGAGGTTCGGAAAGAAGGGCAAGTTGATCCCTAGGTACATTGGTCCATTTGAGATTCTGGAAAAGGTGGGAGAGGTGGCCTACAGACTCGCTTTGCCACCCAGTTTATCAGTCGTGCACCCGGTGTTTCATGTATCTATGATTCAGAGGTATATTGCCGATCCCTCTCATGTACTTGACTTCAGCGGTGTCCAGTTGGACAAGGATTTGACTTATGAGGAGGAGTCGGTAGCCATATTAGCTCGGCAGGTTCGTCAGTTGAGATCGATGAGTTATCCCTCGTCTCGTGTTTAGTGGAGAGGTCAGCATGTTGAGGCAGCTACCTGGGAGTCCGAGTCCGATATGCAAAGCCGATATCCCCAACTTTTCCCCGATTCAGGTACCATTCTATGTCCGTTCGAGGACGAAAAGTTATTTTAGAGATGGAAATTGTTATGACTCAAAAGGTCATCCTGTGTAATTTTAGCTAAATCTGTGTTCTGAGTCTGTGAAAGCCTCATTTTATCTCACCTCGATGTGCGTGCACAGCCCGGACGTGTAGCCGGGAAGCCGTTAAGTGGAAAATTGATAAAATTATGTTTTTGTATTAATTATTTGAGTAAAGTTGACTTTTGTCAACATTTTTGGTAAACGGACCCGGACCCGTGATTTGACGGTCCCGGAGGGTCCGTAGGAAAATATGGTACTTGGGCGTATGCCCGGAATCGAATTTCGAGGTGCCAAGTCCGAGAAATGAATTTTTAAAGAAAATTATTTTCTGAAAAATATAAAGGTTTTTGAAAATGAGATTTCATGTGAAAACTAGGATACATGGCCCGTATTATGGTTCCGGATCCCGGAACAGGTTCAATATGTCTTATATGTGTTGTCTGTGAAATTTGGTGGGAAACGGACTTAGTTTGACGTGATTCGGATCGAAAATGGAAAATTTAGAAGTTTGGAAGTTTAAAGGATTTTCATTGATTTTGAGGTTTAATTCGATGTTCATGGTGTTATTTTAGTGTTTTGGTTACTTGAATAAGTCGGTAGGATGTTTTTGAGGTTATGTGCATAATCGGTTTGGAGCCCCGAGGGCTCGGGTAAGTTTCGGGTGGGTTCCGGGGTGTTTAGAGTTGAAAAATCACTGCTGGTGCACCAGTTCTGGTGCGCCCACACCTGCGAGCCTTGGGCCGCAGGTGTGGATAAGCAGCCACAGGTGCGGCCCAGCCCCAGCCAGCCCAATTCTGCAGGTGCGACACATTCTTCGCAGAAGCGGTTCCGCAAGTGCGGAAGAACCTCCGCAGGTGCGTCCCTCAGTGGCTTAGCCCATTTCCGTAGGTGCGACGGATTTTCCGCACCTGCGAAAGCACAGGTGCGACCCTGGCACCGCAGGTGCGAGGGTCGGGCAGTGTTTAAGTTAGATGTTCATCCGATTTCTTCTTTATTTCTTCACCAAAATAGGAGATCAAGGGCGATTTTCTCAAGAGAGTTTCTTCCCAAATCATAGGTAAGTAACTCCTAACTAGTTTCTTTCAACTTCCTAATAAATTTGATCAACTTTAATCAAGAATTCTAGGGTTTTAATGGTAGAAAATTGGGGATTTGGGTAGAGTTAGGGCTTTTTGATTATATGGGAATTTGACCTCGTTTTGGGGTCGGATTTCAAAAATAATTATATGTTCGGGCTCGTAGGGGAATGAGTGATCGGGTTTTGGTCCGAACCCCGTGTTTTGACCAAGCAGGCCTGGGGTCGATTTTTGGAATTTTGGAAAGAAAGTTGGGAATTTTATATTTAAGCATTGGAACTGAATTGCTAAGCATTTATTGATGTTATTGAGTCAATTATGTCTAGATATTATTGATTTGGAGTCGGGTTTGAAAGGAAAAGCAGTGCTAGAGGCTTGAATTGGATTCTTGGAGTCGAAGTAAATGTTTGGCCTAACCTTAGCTTGAGGGAATAAGTGTTGAGTCATATATTCTACGTGTTATTATCATGTTCAACGTATAGGTTAGGTGACAAGTACCTATATCTTGTTGTCAAGCATTCCCGTGAGTCATATCCTATGGTATATGTGTTTTTCCTTCGATATCCACTGTGTTATGAAGTAGATTTCATTTTGGAGATCATAAATTGTTGGAAATACTTGGTTGTCAACGATGTTGATTAGTTGTTCGGTTGAGGATTACTTGGTTATGTTGTACATTCAGTGAGATTGTTTATAGTTGTGTCCCTTGCCCAGACGGTGATATTTCTGTTATTGTTCCCTTGCCGGGATGTTGTAAAATTATGGTTTGTATTGTGGTCCTTCCTTGCCAAATCGTTGTTCTTGTTATTGTTTGGGTGAGGAAGAGTGTAAAGCACGAAGGGTGATGCCGTGTATTTATTTATTGCAATGTGAGGATGAGAGTGTAAAGCACGAAGGGTGATGTCGTGCCATAATTTGATATTTTAAAGCACGAAGGATAATGTCGTGCTGATATTGTGATTTTAGAAGCACGAAGGGTGATGTCGTGCCATGATATGAGAGATAATTCACAAAGGATAATGTCGCACCATGATATTGTGAGGTAAAAGCACGAAGGGTGATGTCGTGCATTTGTTTTGGTGAGAATGAGAGTAAAGCACGAAGGGTGATGCCGTGCACTTGTTTGTTCTCGGTTTTTCTTTTGATATTAGACGGTTGCCATGTCCTGTTACTCAATAAGTGTTTTTCCCCTTTGTACCCCCGCATGTTTTCCCTGCATTTGCACTTAACTATTTTCTTCCTGCCATTATTTCTATTATGTATTATTGAACTGCATAGGTGTTTATTATTTGTCGTGTCCTAGCCTCGTAACTACTTCGCCGAGGTTAGGCTCGGCACTTACTCAGTACATGGGGTTGGTTGTACTGATGCTACACCTTCACTTCTTTATGTTGTGCAGATTACGGTACCGGACCCGGTGGACAGTGATCGAGGGAGTATCCTTCAATCCACAGGCGACACTGAGATAGTCTTGTAGGCGTCCGCAGGCCTTGGCGCCACCTCCTATCTCATTCCTTTTTCTTTCTGTCTTCTCTTGTATTTCTGAGACAGTTGTACTATTTATTCAGACTTTGTTTTTAGTATTCTTAGACAGTCCGTGGAATTGCGGTGCTAGTTCTGGGGTGTTACTAAGGATTTGTAGTGTCAGATACTTGAAGATGTTATATTTCATAGCTTCCACATTGTTATTTATTCTTGTTATGACTTATCGCTTTTTCTTTAAATGCCCAATAATAAGGAAATAAGCATGTTAATCAGAACGTTGGCTTGTCTAGCGGGTTCAACGTTAGACGCAATCACGGTCCTGACGGTGGGATTTCAGGTCGTGACATCTCCAATATGAAAATCATTGAGAAAGAATTCATATGTTGAGAAAAATAAATTACCTCAAGAAATAGGTATTGCTATTTCCTGCGTCAATGATTTTTTAATCCTGAAACAAGGGCACGACCAAAGAATTAATATAAGAATGCTTATTGTATTGGTGTGTAAACGTACGACACAAAATTAAAAATTGTAAAATAAATTAGAGTGGTTTATAACGTTACTATGATTAGATGCACCAAATTAAACTGTCGTGTGTGTATATATATATATATATATATACATTCTAAAAGCCCCATAGTATTATAAATAGTATTTTATTTATGGTGAATGTCTATTTTTCGAAAGATTTTAGGGTTTGTTAATTGGTGGCTAAGTCACTCATTTCCTATAAATAGAGGGGTTCTGTTCCATTGTAGTTAATTCCAAATCAATAAGAATTTTCTCTCTACTTTTATCTTCTTCTTCTCTTATTGTTTTATAACACGTTATTAGCACGAGACTCTAACCAATTGAGTAGAAACTTTGGGATTGAGCATAATGATTGTCAATTGTTCCATGAACTTCCTTCATGGTTAAATTCTGAATTTAAGGTAAGTATTTTACTTATTTTTCTCTTTTAAATTCTTGAAGTTCTATAATTTGATTTTAAATACAAGTAAAGACAATAAACTTTGATTATAACTCTAATAGAGTTTGCAAGAAATTATAACCACCCGAAGTGATAAAATTTATATGCCTTGTCATGATCAAATTCATGTATGATTGTGGGCAAAGAATTAGAAATTCGTCCCATTGAATTTGCTTCATTCTCATTCCCCTTAAGAAGAATGTGATAGCAATATGTGATAAGTCTGAAAGAAGACAAAATTATTACTATGAAGGTATCAATGAATGTGGACATGACAATAGACAAAATTATAATCGTCATCATTGTGATAATGAGAATAATAAGGATTCTCAAAATAATCATTCACTCTATGAAAGTAATATTTGTTATCGATTTGGCGTAAGATTTTGTAAAGCACATACAGATGATTATGGTCCATTCATGGTGTGAATGTAACAACATCTGATTTATGAATACATATTCATTCTTGGAAGAATATTAACGTGCTAGTGATAGTGGATATACCATACTAATCTCTAGAAAAAAGTTTAAGATGAAATAAGAAAATAATTTCATTATTATGGCATGAATGGTCATTGATCACGTACATGTTGTGATTATGCCAAAATATTATGGAATGTGATTATTACTGGGCAAAAGTAATAGAAGAAATATATCTTGCCTATAATAATTTTGACCATGACCTAATGGTATAACTTTCTCCTTTGAAAGAGATATTCACCATATGAATGTTGATGAATATGTGACAGTATAAAATTAATTGAGAACCCTTGAAGAGCCAATTATACTATTTTGAAGAAACACAATTGGTTACAAATAAGGTATTGTGTCGTAATAAGTCTCAAAGAAACTTATTTAGTTTCTAAAGTATTTGCGAAAGCGGTTGGTTATACTGAGATTATAAATAAATGAAAGATTTCTATTACTACAACTTGTAGCGGGTAATATATATGTGAAAAAATTACCCGCTTTATTCTTCAATTTGTACAACACAAACAAAAATACCACGATAAAATAGAAGTTTATTGATATAAAAACTCATATCAATTTAAACTTGGAGTTTATTGATAATTGTACACGTCATGGTATAAACCTGAAGCTTATCAATATTGATAATTTATTCAGTTGGCATAATTGATTTATCCATGTCAATTTAAGTTTGATGTGCAAAAAATAAAAGAGAATCACATGAGTAAGTATTAAAGAACTAGAAAGTTCTTTACGAATTCTCTTATGTTGCTTGTTCGCATTAATTAATATACCAACTAAAATTGGGATTGAATTCCATGAATGCTGAAAATATAAAAGGTGAATATGGGCCTATTCACCTGCCATGTATACCACATAAGATGCATCTATGAGATGGTTACATGTGCGATTATTATTAACCTGCAACATGTTGTTTGCCAGATAACTTGCTCAATAATTTAATTTAGAGCATATTCCATATTTTTTATTCTAGATAGTTCATCTTGATAAGTTGGTTTACATCACAGTTGGTTTAGCAAAATGATTTATTGACTGCCTCCACTTAATAGCTAAACTATTGCTTATGAGAACAAAGTTATCTATATCAGTTTGATATACGTTATATACGGAAGTATATTACATTCTCCCCTCACAAGTGGTTCAGGGTTAGGAACCAAATAATTACATCTTATTATTATTAATGTGCAGTGTATGATTAGCTCCATAACACACAAAGATGAGTTTCCAAAGTTGAGGAAGCGAGTTAGTTTTTCTAACATAAGGAGAGAAAGGATAAACAGTTGAGAAAAAGTTACGTGGAAAGAATTATCATTTCTACATCTAGATCCTCGAATAAGATAATATGAACTTGAAGTTCATAAAGAAAAATAATTCATCTGCAATATATTGTAAAGCATGCCGGATGCATTTGCTGACCCAAAGAAAGTAACTATATTCTCACTGCAAATACCCTCATTAGATTAAGTCCTAGAAGGATAAAGTCATTGTACGCCGAAAGTGTATAGACAAATGAGTTTCTAATAAGCTTCTTGATAAAGAAGATGAGCAAATGATCAAAATGATCATAATAAGGAGGCAAATGATCTAGAAGATCAGATGACATAACACTTCATAAAATCTCAGGAGTAGTTAAGGTACCTGAAAATACGAATGAAGAGATCTCCATGTTATGTCTTTTTGAAATAATGAAACCGATATAAAATGTTCGTCGACTACATCTATCATAGCGATAAGTATATATAAGGATCTTAAGTCTGTCAAATACAGACACAAAAGTATTGACCAAATGGAAGAGTCACAATTCGAACATCATACGAAAGACATATAGTTTTGGACCTGCAGTTCAAACACTTGAAAGTATAAAGTCAATGGTGTATGCAATCACTTTTATCTATCTTATGTCTAGCATGAAATAAAAACTTGATATGCATCTAAATTCCATTCATATGGCTTATTTGACAATCCCTGAAGGATTTAAATTGCTTAAAGCATATAGAATTCTTGTTCATGAAGTATTATATCCTAAGTGTAATTTGTGCACATTTATATCTCGCTATAACTATAAGCATGATAATGTGATAGCGAGGATTTTCAAGGTGCAACATAGTGATTGGAGTTAACATGGCTGATTTATTTCACCAAATCTCTACCGACGTCAACCTTCAAGAAATTGTGTACAAGATTGGGATGCGAAGGCTCAAGGATGTGAATTGAGGCTCTCATCAGGGGGAGTTAATACGCATTATACTCTTTTTGCCTGACAAGGTTTCGTCCCACCGGATTTTTTTTGCAAGATTTTTAACGAGGCAACCGAAATGCGTATTGTTAGATATGTATACTCTTTTTCCTTCAATAGAATTATTTTCCCACTAGATTTTATTTTAGTAAGGTTTTTAACGAGGCACATCATCTGTTGAACAGACATTCAAGGGGGAATGTTATAAATAGTATTTTATTTATGGTGAATGTTTACTTTTAGAGAGATTTTAGGGTTTGTTAATGTATGGCTAAGTCACTCTTTCCCTATAAATAGAGGGGTTCTATTTCATTGTAGTTCATTCCAAATCAATAAGAATTTTCTCTCTACTTTTATCTTCTTCTTCTCTTATTGTTTTATAACATATAATGAATTCTTAGAAAAAACGAAAACCTCCAGCCTAAAGAATCTTTAAGCAAAATAACATTGGTAATAAAATGTCACGACCCAAAACCTAACATGTCGTGATGGCGCCTATCGATGGTACTAGGCAAGCCGACTTTCCCAAAATACTTCAGAAATCAACTATAAAAGTAATTTAAAACTTCTCCATATCAGGAATTCTCATAAAAACCAAAGTTGAACTCAAAATAGAATCAAAGTGCGGAAAACTAGCTCCAAACATCAGGGTGTCACCTAGTCATGAGCGTATAGGTATCAAAACTAATACAACATGTGTCTAACACACCTGGATCTGCACATGAATTGCAGGGTGTAGTATGAGTGGCGCGCCCCTCTTTTTCCTCTCCTTTTGGATTAGTCTGGGTTTTTGACATTATTGGGATAACTCATTTCCTTTTGGGAAAAGGGATGTAAGGAATTTGAAGAGTCACCACCTAACGAATTAAGGTGCGTTAGGGTACCTATTACGGGTTATTTATAACACTAATTGTATAACCAGAGATTGAATAAGGGCTTGAAGTTACTTCAAGGGGAAGGTGTTAGGCACCCCTCGAAGTCCACAACAGTGGGTCCAGTCCAAACTTACTTTGTGAATTAATCAGGTGCAAATAAGCAGTCTAAGCACACATATGTAAACAAGTAAAGGTTTTAACAGATTAGCAATCTAAGAACACATATGTAAATGGGTGAAAGGGGTCCTAAGTTATTTATGTAGGATCATATCCATGCAATTTCCGGTAATCAATCATCAATGAGGGGCTACACGTTACATTAGCGCACAGGTCATCATATCCTTTTCTACCCATTATCCCACCCCTTAGCGGTTATTTAAGCAAGTTGATTAACGAACTCTAAGCGTGTTGTTACCCGTCCCTTCCTTGTGGTTCCGGAGAAGTTTAGGACCTCTAAATTTGGGCAGTTCTAGACAGCCCTTAAGGTATTCAAAAGGAAAAAATCTAGGAGACAACAAATAACACATAGGACAATCAAATACGAGAAGTAGTTAAGGGGCTCATGTTTTCCTCCACATATATAGACAAATAAGCAGCACGCCTCAAACACAGATTCAGGCAATTTCTGAGAAAGAGTCCTAGGACAGGATGTCTAGCTGAATATTAATATACAGAATATGCAATATTGTTTTACAAATTCAATGGCAGGGTCCTAATCAGTTTGCCTACTGATTTTAAAATCCTGTAAAACTTAGAAGTAAACAATCAAAAATACAGTTTCCAATTTTATGCAAGGAGATTAATTACCTAAGGCTTGCTTAGGCGTGGGACTATACGCAATCATAGTTACAGGAGCTATTTAAATAATTTGAGATTATTTCAACCTATGGACATGCTGATCTAGGTGATACAAATTGTAACAAGTGATTTATACTAATTTGTATTTATAGACAATGATACCTACGTGTGAGGCTGCTTTAAACATCTTCATGGACAGGAGGCTTATTTAAGCGGAATAAACATGATTCAAACAGAGTTCCCTAAAAACATGGTATCTAATGCATACAGACCTGAAGAAATGGAAGAATAATGCAAAGGCCAAAAAGTGGCTAGTGTGTGGACTAGGTCCAGACGAGTACAGCAGAATCCAAAGATGCACCACTGCCAAAAGAGATCTGGGATACCTAGTAAGTAGCCCATGAAGGAACAGCTCAGGTAAAAAGGCCAAGAGGTACTCTACTATACTCTCAGTATGAAAAATTCACTATGAAAGAAGGAGAGACTATCCAAGATATGTACACAAGGTTCACAACCTTGACTAATGAACTAAAGTCTCTTGGAAGAGTCATTCTTGAAGAGGACAGGGTTGAGAAGATCCTGACAAGGGTCTTGCATATTTCCTGTGAAAGCAAAATCACTACTATCCAGGAATCCAAAAATATGGCAACCCTGAGATTGGATGAGCTTATTGGAAAGGCAGACAATGAAGATGGATGGTCCAAAGAAGGAGAGGAGTCTAGCACTAAGAATCACTGAGGGAGCAGACCTGGAGGATGATGAGATGTCTATGATTACCAAAGAATTCAGAAACTATCTCATGAGGAAGAAGGGCATCTCTAGAGGAGGAAACTACAACAAAGCAAAAGCTCCAGAAATGCCAACCAACGAGGGATGCTACTAATGTGGTAAGACTGACCATCTCATCAAAAACTGTCCTCAGTGGGAAATAGAATGGAAAAAGGAGAGATATGAAAGAAGGAACAGGTCCAACCCAAGAAAACCACAATAAAGGCTATGGTTGCTGCTTGGGGGGGAAGTTCAGATGAGGAATCAGAAGATGGGGAGACTGAAGATCAGTCGCTCATGGAAATTGGAGAATCTGATGAGGAATCACATGAAGAACCAGAGGTAAGTATCTCCCATCTTAAAAACAAAGTAAAGTTCGTATCTAAGGAAAAACTCTCTGAGTTGCTACTTGATTTCATAGATGATTCTGAGGAAACAACCAAAGAGAAGGATCAACTTTCTAAAGAATGTGCAATGCTAAAAGCAAAGTGCATGAACCTGGAAATCAGAGTCAGTGAATCTGAAAAGAAAAACACTGTCTTGTTGAACCAGGTTCATCCACTTGAAACTGAGATTCTAGAACTAAAATATGAAAACTTAAAGCTAAAGCTAGGATCCAATAAAAAGGTTGTTAATTATTCTCATATCATGTTAGAAGAAAACGTGGGAAAACTAAAAGATAAGTTGTATGCCAATGATGAACAGATAAGAACTCTTAATGAAAGTCAAACATGAATTAGATCGAACTAGTAAATGGAATAAATCCTCTGATGCCCTGATATAGCTTCAAGAGAATCATAGTAGCAACCGTAGAGGGATTGGCTTTGGAAGTCAATTGCCCAAGTGGGATCCCAAAAGCAAGCATCTCACTCTCCCTGAGAATAATATCTGCACCCATTGTGGTAAGACTGGGAACTACAAATATGAGTGTACTGCAAAAGAGCAGGCCAGTCGAAAAAATTAGAGGTTTGTAAAAGGGAAAAACTGGCTACCAAATTGGGACAGAAAAATATCATTCACCCATTCTCTTAAAGAAAAGGACCCAAACTAGTTTGGGTTCTTAAACTAACCCCTGATTCTTTTATAGGTTCAAGTGAGAGGAAGCAGCCAAATTTGGTATTTGGATAGTGGCTTCTCAAAGCATATGACTGGGAACATGGAACAGTTCCTTCCATCAATGAACAAGGAGAGTGTCTCCTAATGCGAAAAGGTTGCAAATTGATAAGAGAATAGAAGTTGAATTCAGCAAGGACAGTGTAACGAAGGAAGGAAGTTGAGTTTAATACGAACTCGTTCTCCCAGGTAGAATTGTACCAGAACTGAACGACAAACTCAACAACTGACTTTATAAATAATTAAAGTATTCTTGCTTGAATCAAGAACGCGCAAGTGCAGAAGTGAATCAAGAGCTGAAAGCAAAATTCCCAGATATTTTGCAAGCAGAATTATTGTGCGACACAAAGGCTACAGACCAGCTAGAAGAACCAGTTCCATCTATTTGTCTTTCAAGTCTAGTTGGTTGTAGTAGGAGATTTAATATTGTATATTTTCAGCTTTCATAGAAGCAATTGTAATAGGTACGCATTGTTCAAGTTAGAGTTAACTTGAAGCTTGTAGAAATTAGCTAGGGGCTAGTTACTACAAAGGGATTAGAGTTAGTCCTAGGATTACAAAAGAGTTTATTTTGTAAGTCCGTTTGGCTCAGAGTTTTAGTGAAGAGTTTGAGCAAATCCTACTGAGGAGTAGGTCGTGGTTTTTTCACCTTTTGAGCCAGGTGTTTTCCCCGTAAAAATCTCTGTGTTTTTACTTTACTGCTTTATTATTCCGCAACAATAGAAGTTGGAACACCAAGAAGAACTAGGTTCTTCTAGAGAGACAGCACTCAAAAAATTGGGCACCACACAAAGTAACCTATCTTCTTGTGTGGTATTGACCTCTAAAACATCAATTGGTATCAAAGCAGGTTATCCTTGAAAGGCTAACACCTTGGAGAAGATCAAGATGAGTGCACCACCTGGAAAGTGGGAAGGTCAATCAACTGCAAGGCCACCACTCTTCAATGGCCAGTATTACTCTTGGTGAAAAAACAGGATGAAGGACCACCTGTCCAACACACTTAGGCAAGTGAGTTCATTTTCAGACAGTGTGGAAAAGTCTATGACATAGATGTTATTCATTCTTTTTCCCTGCAAAAAAATATTGTCAATAAGAAGGTTAATCACAATACATTTTGTGGAAGTAAAAGCAACGAGGTTACCTCTGTCACACAGTTGTGATACACTGATCAGGCTATATTTCAAGTCATCTATTAGATACACATGTTCAATGGATCGTGTCATCCTTACCTACCTTACCAAGCCCAATAATTTCACCTTTCTTTCCGTTTAAAAAGGAGACATTTTCTCCTTTGATACTTTCAAGTGAAAGGAACTGTTCCATGTTCCCAGTCATATGCTTTGAGCAGCCACTATCCAAATACCAAATTTGGTTGCCTCCTCTCACTTGAACCTACAAAATAATCAGGGGTTAGTTTTAAGAACCCAAACTAGTTTGGGTCCTTTTCTATGAGAGAATGGATGAATCAAATTTTTTCTGGCCCAATTTGGCAGCCAGTTTTTCCCTTTTACAAACCTCTCATTTCTTCGACTGGCCTGCTCTTTTGCAGTACACTCATATTTGTAGTGCCCAGTCTTACCACAATGGGTGCAGATTTTATTCTCAGGAAGAGTGAGATACTTGTTTTTGGGATCCCACTTGGGCAATTGACTTCCAAAGCCAATCCCTCTCCTGTTGCTACTATGATTCTCTTGAAGCCATATCAGGGCATCAGAGGATTTATTCCATTTACTAGTTCGATCTAATTCATGTTTGGCTTTGCCAAGTTCTTCATTAAGAGTTCTTATCTATTCATCCTTGGCATACAACTTATCTTTTAGTTTTACCACGTTTTCTTCTAACATGATATGAGAATAATCAACAACCTTTTTACTAGATCCTAGCTTTAGCTTTAAGGTTTCAGATTTTAGTTCTAGAATCTCAGTTTCAAGTGGATGAACCTGGTTCAACAAGACAGTGTTTTTCTTTTCAGATTCACTGACTCTGATTTCCAAGTTCATGCACTTTTCTTTTAGCATTGCACATTCTTTAGAAAGTTGGTCCTTCTCTTTGGTTGTTTCCTCAGAATCATCTATGAAATCAAGTAGCAACTCAGAGATTTTTTCCTTATATAGGAACTTTACTTTGTTTTTAAGATGGGAGATACTTACCTCTGGTTCTTCATGTGATTCCTCATTGGAATCTCCAATTGCCATGAGCGCCTGATCTTCAGTCTCACCATCTTCTGATTCCTCATCTGAACTTTCCCCCCAAGAAGCAACCATAGCCTTTGTTGTGGTTTTCTTGGGTTGGGCCTGTTCCTTCTTTGATATCTCTCCTTTTTCCATTCTACTTCCCAGTGAGGATAGTTTTTGATGAGATGGTCAGTCTTACCACATTTGTAGCATCCCTCGTTGGTTGGCCTTTCTGGAGATTTTGCTTTGTTGTAGTTTCCTCATCTAGAGATGCCCTTCTTCCTCATAAGAATGTTTCTAAATTCTTTGGTAATCATGGCCATCTCATCATCCTCCAGGTCTGCTCCCTCAGTGATTCTTAGTTCTAGACTCCTCTCCTTCTTTGGACCATCCATCTTCATT